>VONZ01002364.1:0-54870 GCA_012976165.1 Labeo catla
GCCCCGGAGGTCACGTCTGTTCACAAGTCCGCCCCGGTGGTCACGTCTGATCTCCAGCCTGCTCCGGAGCTCCCGTCTGATCTCCAGCCTGCTCCAGAGCTCCCGTCTGATCTCAGGCCTGCTCCAGAGCTCCCGTCTGATCTCAGGCCTGCTCCAGAGCTCCCGTCTGATCTCAGGCCTGCTCCAGAGGTCCCGTCTGGTCTCAAGTCTGCTCCAGAGGCCTTCCCCATCGGAGAAGCTGCGCCAATGCCTCCAGAGGTGTCAGCGCCAGCTGTAGAACCTCTTATGGAGGGGGCGTTAACCGTTGAACTCTCTGCCTCTCCCTTTCTTCTGTCTACCTCCTCTGTCACTGCTCTCCCCAGGTCCCAGACCATGACGCAGGTTCCTGTCCCGCCCCGGAGGGCTGCTGTGCCTCCTGATCCGCCCCGGAGGGCTGCTGCGCCTCCTGTTCCGCCCCGGAGGGCTGCTGCGCCTCCTGTTCCGCCCCGGAGGGCTGCTGCGCCTCCTGTTCCGCCTTGGAGGGCTGCTGCGCCTTCTCCCCCTATTCTGTCTGCCTCCTCTGTCCCTGCTTTCCCCAGGTCCCAGACGTGGCCTTCCTGTCGCCCCGGTCTCTCCGCCTCCTGCTCGCCTCTGCCGCCCTGGAGGGCTGCTCTCGCCCTGCCTCCTCCTGCTCCACCCTGGAAGGCTTCCTCCCTACCGGTTCTGCCTCAGTCTCCTGGCCCTCCCACCGCTCCCCAGGACTGTTTTGCTGTTGGAGCGTCTGGAAGCCGCTCCTTGGGGGGGGGCTATGTCACGAATCTGGTCGGTGTTCTGTCCGCTCACCGCCAGATGTCACTCTCACCCTATCGTCACATTCTCACTGTTGTACTACACCCCGGACTACATCTCCCGTCATGCATCATGCTGATCGCGTCTGCGCATGTGACCAATCAGCAGCACCATAAAAGCCCCGGTCTTTCCCCATGCTAACCACGGATCGTTTATAGTGTTTTTCCCTTTGTCTAGCGTTTTCATAGTTCCTTGTGTTTTTGATTCTCTCGCCTGGCTCCTCGTTCTCGAATGTTCGCTGCCTGCCTTCGGATTATCGCTCGTTTATGGACTATTCTCTCTCGTCTCGCCTCTGACACTGCTGTTACGTTTGTTTTTGACCCTGCCTGCACGACTATGTATCTGTCTCGTCCCAATAAAGGCTCGCAAATGGATCCGCTCGCCTCTCGTCATTCACTCCTGGTTACAGTAAGCATTACATTTTTTTTTTATTCAACAGTGCAGGACCTTTCAAGCTTCCATACTTAATTATTTCAGATAAAGTAAATTGTGTTTTGTTTTATTGTTAAATTTGAATAAATGTGCAATGTATCTACAAAACAAAAGATTGCAGTTAACTAAATGTGTTTGCTTAATTACTCAAAAACTGAGAATATCAGCTGATAAAATATACTGTGAGCATGTGTTTTGGTCTCAAAATCATTAACAAAATCCATTAACAAGATATAAAAAATTTAGCAGGATTCATTACATTTAAGAACAAGTTGTTATTGAAATGTTGAATATCAAACTTTTTTCTAGAAATGTTTCGCCGTCTCAGTGACGACAGCAGCACTTCAGACAATAGCAGTGAACTACCTCCTTCATTCAACTGTGAGTCACTAAAAGTCAGGCTATGCTTGTATGCCATTCGACAATGATCACTACATCAGCAACTAAATGTAACGTAGGGATGAGGCAGACAGAGAATCCACTTGCATGCACAACATTAATTCAGAAAAGACAAAAACTCAAAAAGACTCTAATAAACTTCACATAAGAGGCAGGAACATCCAGGGAACAATACAGGGAAACATGAAACAATGACTAAGGAAACAGGGACTAAACTCAGGAAGTGACAGTCAGAAACAACAGAAAAACACTGTATTTAGACATAAGAGTCTAAGCACACATGACACTAATAAAGAGTCTGTCTGGTTAATACATTAAGTATGCGTTAAACAACATGTACTGTTAACTAATAGTGTAAATTAATGTCAATTTCCACAATGGGTCAAAGATATGCTTTTCAACTTCTAGTTGTCAGCTTTATTTAATCATTAGCTAATAATTTACAAAAATTACATTATGTTATGATTGTACTTGAGGGACATGACATGTCATTATGTTTATGGATTTTGACATCCCCACTAAAGTCTGTGAAACAGTTTGGATACCTACACAGTGAATGTAATGCAAATATGTTTGAAGGATGGATAAGTTTAGCGGAACACAAATATTTCAGCACCAGGAACTACTGACAGATGTTACATGTTGTTTGAATCGAATGCAAGACACTTTGAAATGTATTCATCAAGCGAGACAAAAAGCTGCTGGATAATATTGAATGCTTAAGAAAAACTATTAACCAAGTGTTTAACAAAACTTCCTTCTCATGCCAACAATGATAACTTGTTTTTCAAGTGTCTTTAAACAGTTTTGTTCTTGTTTTTTTTTTGTTTTTGTTTTTTTGTGGTTCTGTATTTCTTTGCTTCCAAATAAGCTACATGAACTGGGGCTTGAATTGTTTATTTTGCACGTCTTATTGAATTTTGAGTGAACAAGCATTGTTGCCTCTTTATGATTGCTTGCTGTATTAGGTCGCTTTGGGTAAAAGTGACTTAAATAAATAAATGTAAATGTAACCATAAAAAATAAAAATAAAAATCAGCTCCGCAAAAATCATCCTGTTCTGGTCGGGGTTGCTTTAAATGTTAATGAGCTCTGCTCGCCCCGCCCCTCTCTTCTCTCTGTGGAGTGACGAGTCTGTTTACTTTAGCCACGAAACTTGCTAACTAGTATGTTATTAGGAAAGGCAAATTGCAGAGATTCATAAAAAAAAAAAAAACCTTATAGTCACTTCTGCTATAAGTGAAGCTGGATCACGAATGATTCGCACGAACGTAGACACATTTATGTAGATCGGGAGGTGCATTCCCTTCACAAACAAATGTAATGTACTGCATCTTCAGCGGCTCAGATGTTGGGAGTAAATGACGACCGCTATGTTCATTATTACATCCAGCAACACAACACCTCAATCGCTCAATCTGAGATATTCTTGTCTAACTTACATCCCTGCTCCGGCATCAAAACAATGGAGGTTGACTGTTACAGCTGATTTAAAGCGGGTCTGAGGTAAGACGCTCATGTCAATCAACTATCATGGGAGCGGCCTCTGTTGGTGTGTTGCCACACGATTTGAAAAAGGGGATATTACCCACAGTGGCTGGTGAGCAAAAACATTTAATGTCAAGCCCTGCTTGTTTACACTGGACATGTCTGTGGCACATTACAGCTTCAACAAGGTTTTATATCATCCTCTATGCGCTACAAACTCACAACAGGAGCATTTCATAAGCAAAGCAAATGGATTTGCAAGACCATGTAATTTGCCTGTCAAACAATGTTTTCTCGATTTTTTTGTTCTACCATGGTTAAGTTGGCTAAATTATTATGTTTTTTTCCTGTTTAATTGTGGGGTTTTTTAATGATGTTTCTTGCTATGTCCTGCTTTGTTGTGCTGTAGCCTAAAAACTATATTTTTCAAAAGTTATAAGTGCCGAGGATAAATTATTTGTAATTGTGTTTAGTCTGCACAGGGTGTTTATTTTGTATTTGAACTGTGCAGCTTGGACATCTTTTAAAAATAGACTCGGCGCCTATCTTTAGCGAAGCAGCATGGAGAGCCATTTCCCATTTCTGGTAAACTTCAGAGACGCGTCCCAACATGGCTGTTATAAACAAAAGCATCGACTAGAATGGCTGTGATATGCCAGAGCCGTAACAGCAGTGTTGGGAAGTAGCTAGCTACAAGTAGCGACACTACTAATGTAATGTAACGTAACATTTTCCAGTAGCGTGACAGTAGCTAAGCTACTTTTAAAATAGCGTAGCTTTCTCAGTAGCTAACTACCTTTTCCAACAAGTAGCGGTGTAGCACGACCAAAAGCTACATTCTGTTTTGAGTTCTGACAAGTCACGAGCCTTTCAATGCATTGAGGCGGCAAATGTCTTCTTCTGACTAGATCACAAACTAAATTTGTCCATTACCACCATCGGTTGTGATAGCATGCATCTCGCCGCTTTACAGTCTGTCCACCGACAGTAGATCATCTGATGATTTCGCAAAGAATGTACAGGAGTGGATATTTCACTTGAATCAACTGTAATTTATGCAATACAAAGATTAAAATGAGGTTTACTTTGAAGACTTAAAGCATATACTGGAGGTGAATAATAGCCTTTTAAATTGATTAATTTTCCTGATTTATTGCACTCTATATCAAATGTCTATTTTACAATGATGACCCATCATAATATAATCTGTCCCCCACAGTTTTGAACACTAATCGAACAAAAGAAAAATCCTAGTCAACCTGAATTCACCCTACTCTTTTTGTTGTTTTAAACCGCAAATATTTTACTCATACCTTAATTATATTTTACTTATTAACTGTATTATAATTCTACATTAACAGTTATTTAGTTATTTGTAATGGTAATAATAATAATAAAAATAATAATAATAATTGAAAGTAGTTTCAATGTAGTTAGCTAGTTTTTGATACTAACTTGTAGTGTAGCTAGCTACGTTTTCAGAAGGGAAGCTTGAATGTAGCTTAACTACTTTAGCTTAACCAGCTACAAGCTACTTCTAAATGTTTCAGAGTAGCTTCCCCAACACTGCGTTACGCACCGTTTTGTGCTAAACGACAACATCCCTGACTCCGCCGTTGAGATGCACGGGCTAACCTGCTACAGAGCGGACAGAGATACAGCACTGTCTGGTAAGACTCGCGGGGGAGGACTGTGTGTTTATATCAACAAGGGATGGTGTAACAATGCCGTGGTAGTGGCAAAACAATGTTCATCGCTGGTGTTTATGTGTGTGAAGTGTCGGCCGTTCTATCTGCCGCGCGAGTTCACGGCCATTGTTATTGTTGCGGTTTACATCCCACCGTGTAAAAACACTAAGGACGTGAACTTTGCAACAAGGGGAAACAACACTCTGGACTTGGTTTACACAACAGAAAAAAAATGCGTACAAAGCTGAACCCCGCCCCCCACCTCGGTTACTCGGACCACATCTCTGTTATGTTAATCCCAGCATACAGACCACTTCTCAAACTTACCAAACCAGTTCAAAAAGAGATCACAGTATGGTCAGATGATGCCACCTCAACACTACAGGACTGCTTTCAGTGCACAGACTGGAACATGTTCGGAGAGGCGGCCACATACAACAACCATACAGATCTGCATGAGTACACTGAAACTGTGACTGCTTACATTAAAAAGTGCACTGATGATGTGACAGTCACCAAGACCATCACCACACGTGCAAACCAGAAGCCGTGGATGACAGCAGAGGTTCGTGAGCTGCTAAAGACCAGAGATGATGCATTCAGATCAGGAGACAAAACAGCCCTAAAAACAGCGAGAGCCAATCTGTCCCGTGGCATCAAGCAAGCAAAACGCTTGTGTGCACAAAAAATAAATAATCACTTCACTGACAGCTAAGACACACAGAGTCTGTGGCAAGCCATTCAGACCATCACTGATTGCAAGCCCCTGCCACAGGCCTGCGATGACGACACAACCCTCCCAGACGCACTCGATGCCATTTCCTCCACCCTCCACCTGGCTCTTACTCACTTAGAAAATAAAAGACTCTTATGTTAGAATGCTGTTCATTGACTTCAGCTCAGCATTCAACACAATAATCCCACAACAGCTCATCAACAAACTAAACCTTCTGGGCCTAAACACCTCCCTTTGCAACTGGATCTTGGACTTTTTAACTGGAAGACCTCAGTCAGTCCGTGTCGGCCACAACACCTCCAGCACAGCTTGGCTGTGGAGAGAGTCAGCAGCACTAAATTCCTGGGGGTGCACATCACGGAGGATCTCACCTGGACCACCAACACCATGTCACTCTCCAAGAAGGCACAACAGCGCCTACACTTTCTCCGCCGGCTAAAAAGGGCAAGTCTCCCTCCACCCATCCTCACCACATTCTACAGGGGAACCATTGAGAGTGTGCTGACCAGCTGCATCACTGTCTGGTACGGGAACTGCAGTGCTGCTGACCGCAAGACCCTACAACGGACAGTGAACACAGCTGCAAAGATCATCGGTGCCCCTCTCCCCTCCCTTCTGGACATTTTCCTTGCACGATGCTCAGGTAAAGCCACCAGTATCGTGAAGGACCCCACCCATCCCTCCCATCATCTCTTCCAGCTCCTGCCATCAGGAAGACGCTACAGGAGCATCAGAGCCCGCTCTGCAAGACTGCTCAACAGCTTTTTCCCCCAGGCTGTGAGAGCCCTCAATTCCAACCACCTCACCCCCCTCTGAAACCTTATCCACAATGTAAACTGTTGAAAAACTCAAAACACAGTGCAATTCTGAGTGTGCTACACACAGGTGAGTGGGCTGGACAGACCACCTGTAGTAACGCATTCTTCATCTCTATATGCACCAGACACTTTCCTATAAACACTACATGTTACACAGAAAAAATTGTGCACCTCTGAGTGTGCTACATACAGGTGAGTGGGCTGGACATACCACCTGTAAAAACGCTCTTTTTTTTCTATATGCACCAGACCCTTTCTTATTAACACTCCACGTTACAAGGACCTAATAAGGACATAACAAATGTTTAATTGTCAATGCACCACAAATCATATTGCACTATTTGCTTCTTAACCTTGAAATACCTTTTCTGCACATTATCATGCACAGTTATTATGTAAAGTACTAGTCTGTCTTAAGTTATGTGTATGTATAGTCAATTATTTATAGTATATGTATAGTTACATGCATAGGTTTAAAAAATTTGTTTCTACGTCTAGTGTATTTATGTTCATATTTATGTTTATTCATGTAGCACTGTGGTCCTGCGAGACACGACATTTCGTTCCAGTGTATGTCCACACATGTAGCGGAATGACAATAAAGCTCAACTTGACTTGACATGAACTGAGCTGATCTGCTTTGCTGTTGTATTCCTGCTCAGCAACAGCCACTTTATTCTTTTATTACTTTTATCTTCATTACTTTTCTCCCATACAGTGGCTACAAAAATAAGTGCATATGTGCCACCTGACCACTTGGTAAATTCACAGTGTTTGTGTTTCACCTGTTTGACTTTACAGGTGCTGTGCTCACTATTTGAGACTGACTGTTCCTTTGTTTTCTATATTTTTACTCTTTGTGTATTAATTAACATGCTATATCTCAGTGTGAAAACAATTTATCTTTCACTATAATCACTTTTGGCCATGTGTAACATCTTAACACACTTTTCACATTCCAGTTGAATTTGTCACTATATATATATATATATATATATATTATATTCACTGAAGCAGCATTGACTGTAACAGCTGATACTCATGGACCACAGGAGAATGAACACCATAAATATCACAACATCAACATATCAAAACATTTCAAATTAGGTTTTGTGTTTGATAGCATGCACTGGTGGAAAACATTATGGTGAGAATGACATTTTATATATTTATGTGAAAAATTACAGAAATCACTACCTTGCAACTGCTAATTTGATAGTCATTTATGTGACGTCCTTATCACATAGAGACAAATGGGATGATGTTTAGTTTTTGCAAATTACTGAAATCTGGCATCTTTATAGGAGATGGCCTCTAAAAAATGATGGGATCAATACTGAATGCAGTTTTAACAGATTGTTGAGGAGTGTTCAAATGATTGGCAAAAGTTTGAAAATCCGTAATGAGTGAGTCAAGACCCCCCAATGTCATTCAGGATTCTGTAAAAGAACAATAATTTTACCAACCTTTTTAAAGGAGAAGTTCGCTGTTTAATTTTTTGTTAAGGGTGTTTGATCTTCTTTGCATGCTCACTTTTTTTGTGTCGATACTTCTGCAGCGATGTAGGATGATTTTGAAATGATTTTTGAAGTTGAGGGAGAAAATATGATTGGAGTTTTTCGACATACACTAACTGTCTTGAGTCAGAATACACAGAGTTCAATGAGAGTAAGTCAAGACGAGCGTTTGAAAAGTATTTAAATAGTATTTTTTTAATGAAAATAACTGATCGTTTTGCTCGATAAGACCCTTCTTCCTCAGCTGGGATTGTTTACAACTGCATTTGTGATCGTTTGAAGCTGCATTTAAACTACATTTTGGAAGTTCAAAATCGGGGCACCATATCAGTCCACTACACTGTAAAAAATAAAAAACACAATTTGTTGAGTCAGCTTAAAATAATTTGTTACCCTGCTGCCTTAAAATTTTAAGTTCAGTCAACTAAAATAAGTTTAGTCAACTTGAAATGTTAAGTTGTACTAAGTAACAACTTAGATATTTGTGTTTGATAAAAAAACAGATGGGTAAGTAACCCAGCTGCCTTAAGATTTTAAGTTGATTCAACTCAAATATCTAAGTTGTCACTTTGTATAATTTAAAATTTCAAGTTGAAAAGACTTTTGAGTTGACTGAACTTAAAATTTTAAGGCAGCCAGGTTACAAATTATTTTAAGTTGACTCAACAACTTGTTTTTTACAGTGTATATGGAGAAAAATACTGAAATATTTTCCTCAAAAAACAATTTCTTTACGACTGAAGAAAGAAAGACATGAACATCTTGGATGATAACGCGGTGAGTACATTATATGTGAATCTTTGTTTTGGAAGTGGACTTCTCCTTTAATGAAGTCGTATGTGTCTGTAAGGTAAAGCCTTGGGAAAAGGGATTAATATTGTGCTCAATAAATTCAGCTATGAAATAAGTGTCACTCTTCATTTCAAAGGGTTTACACTAGGCCTCGGGTTTTTGTGTATTTTAGGGAGTAAATAGAAATGATGGGGTCTGGGGGAGCCTCTCCCCATCAAATATGCCTTTTGTTCACTATTAATGATTCCTAAAGACATCACTTTATCTTTTATTTGTTTAACTTCAATCATAGATTCTAGATATATGGGTTTGTCTAAGGATTTACAATGGCATGTATGTTGGAGCTCTCTCTCACCCTCCCAAACATACTGCCCTCTGCCCAGTCAATTCACATGTTTAAAAGCATACTGTTCGGCCATACTGGTTTGTTAAACTAGTTTTAGAAACCTGCTCTGTGGTGTGAGATGACAAACATGAAAGTAGCGCCTACACCTGCAGATACCCAGGTGAGAGGTTTATTATGACAGTTTTACTGGTTGTTATCAGAGGATCACAAACCACTGGATGGTGCGACTGAACAGTCAGAATCAAGTATGCCAGAGATCCGGGTAATACATGAATAATAACACATGAATTTATTTTATAATTAATTAGAAACATCAAATAAACATGTACTTGTAATGTATCAGAGCCATAGGCCAGGTTAGACAAATAAGTTGTGAAGTAAAATGTATAATTTCCTGTTCAATGATGATTACAGAGTCATGGCAGATACAGAGTTCACGAGATGCAACATTCTTCTGGAGAGTGCACATGAGGGGTAAAGATGGCCATCATCAGTTCTTTGTGATGCTGCATTATCCTAGCCATTGGGTTTTCTAAAATCATTAAAAGACAGAGAAGAGATTCAAACTATGACATATTTAAAGGCTCCATTTTAATGTAAAACCTGTCACACACTGGACAAGAAGCTCCACATAGAGTTCAAGACAACAGCCCAAAAAAGTAAATCAAATAACTGTAGAGATAAGTGTTTAGTTAAAAAAAACTAAAGTTTATAATTCCATGTTCAATGATGATTACAGAGTCATGACATTTCATGAAATGCAACATTTACCTGTAGAGCGCATTGCCATCATCTGTTCTCTGTGATTCTGCATCATCAGAGCCATTGTTTCCTCATGTCTCCTCTTGGCATTTTCTAAAATCAATGCAAACTCTTTAGCTCTGTTATTTTCGGCTTCAGCAGTCCGTCTCTTGAACTCTTCTATTTCCTGGTTCATCCTGTCTGCCTTCTCCTTAAAGCCCTTCTGCATCAGATCAGCCTGCTCCCTCAGTTTACTGTCCATGGCACGCTCAGCCTCCTCTTTCTGAAGCCTCATCTCCTCATCCATCTTCTCCTTCATCGGTCTCATCCTCTCTTCATTACTCTGTCTCTCTGCTTCCATCTTCTCTTCTAGCTGTCACTGCTTCTCCTTATTAGCTTCAATTTCCTGCTTCAGGAGGGACGCTTTCTCTTTTTCCTCTGAAAGAAAACAGACACTTCAAAGACAGAGAAGAGACTGAAACCATGATATATTCAAGCGCTATATTTTACTGTAAAACTGGTCACACACTGGACAAGAAGCTCCATGCAGAAAGCAAGACAGCAGTCCAAAAGTGTAAATCGAATCACTATATCGACAAATGTTGAGTTCAGGAACAGGGTCAGTGATTTTGAAGTTTGGTGTATGGAAATATTTCCAAAATACAAATGAAAGTAATAGAAAGGTTAATGTCATTTCATTATATGTGCCATATACAGTCTCAGGTCCCACAAAGCATTTTTGTGTATTTGAACACTTTTGAACAATGACTGTATGATTTTGAGATCCATCTTTTCATGCTGAGGACAACTGAGGGACTCATATGCAACTATTACAAAAGGTTCTGTAAGATGTGAAATTATTTCCTCATGAATTCAAAGTCCAGGAACCCCGACAAAAACAGATGCCATGCAACAAAACAATAAAACTAATCTGGAGAAGAGATCTTCAAAGAGGGCAAACAACACCACCCCTATTCCTCATTTACAACCTCCTTCCTCCCTCTCCTCTCCCCTCCCTGCATCTCACACTTTTCCCCCAAAAGGTTCCACTGAAAGTCACTAAGAATGTCCATATACTACATGTGTTACATTTTGTGAATATGTTGAAGTTTTCCCTTTCATGTTTGGTATCATTCTAAAGGTCTTAGTGCGATTGGTAAAATGGTCTCAATTTCACAGAAGTCACTTATATTATGAGGAAGACTGAACACTTTTGTAGAATTGTGTTTTGCTGCTGAGGGGTGTGTTTTCCCCTTAGGGTCGGGTGAGAATCTCCAGCCAGGTGTGACCCAGGGTCACGAGATCTCCTGACAAACCAAAAGGTCTTTATGTTTTTACAACTGATTGGAAGATTTGTTTGTTTTGGTCTGGTATATATTCTGTATTCAGAAGAACCCCACACTGTATGTGAGAGTCTCTGGAGTTTTGCCTCCAAATCTCTCACATGCTGCTGTGTATCTCTATGCGGTCAGGTATGCATCTCCCACTCTTAGATTTGTCTTTGCGTAATTGATGTTATGTATTTATTTTAATTGGAACTGAATTTAATTCTAAATTGGATTCTCATTGTTAAACTATGTAATTGGCATGATACATTTTTACCTGACAAATAAATTGTTATATTTGATTCAATCGGATCTCTCCTGAAATCATTATTTCTAGTAGATTAAAGTGTAGTCTGATCCAGAATAATCAAATATCCAAATTAAGACATAGTCTGTATTTGTGATTAGTTTAAATTAGAGAACCCGCCTAAATTTACGATCGTATGAAATTGGAGTCAGATTAAACATGGAGCTAGATTAAAATTGAAAGTAAACCTTGATAAACTAAGTGGACTTTGCAGAAGCGCTGTGAAAAGACCGAACATGCATTAAACCTTCAACCAGACAGCTGGACTCCGCGTTTGGGCCAGTGGATTTATCCTTACAGTTGGTGACCCCGACGTGATCTCCCAGTCTCAGGCGAGGGTTTTTTCAGCGCAATATTCAACTGTGCTCCGAAAAGAGGTTTGAGCTTCTCCTTCCCTTTCTTCAGCTGCTGCGGTAAGTCAGTTCTTATTTGCCTTTTTAGAAATGTTGAGGGAAAGCTTAGACGCACCCAATATAGACATATTTGTAGAATGAGTCATAAATATAGACCGGAGACCGTAGAAATCCGGTGGGGCATAAGAATTAGATGAAATCACATGAACTGACAGGGACATGATAGCGGCAAAGCAGATAAAGAATGAAGTCTCTTGAAACCAACATCCAACTCTCGTAAGAGATGAAAACTTAAAATTGGAATAACATCATCCAAATTTTATTCTGGTACTCAACAGAGGGCTGAAAATTAAAATCTAAATTCCGGTATTAACAATTTCCTTTCGTTATTGTTTAATGGCTTCGTAACAATAACTTTGCAACATTGGAAAAGCAAACAGTTATGTTTAAGGAATTTAAGGAAATTTGTGATTGGATTAACTCGAAAGATTATCAAATTCTCACTAGAATCTTTTGTATCTGAAAGGGAAGTTGGGCAAGACAGTGCAATGTAATTAAAAATTAGAGAATTTCGAAAGAAACTCTAATCTGGAGAAGATGTGTCTCAGTCCCAGAGAATTACTGCTGCCATGCAGAAATCTCGATTACTGTTAAAAGAAGAGACACTAGAAATTCAAAATCTGAAACTGGAATGCACATGAGGGCAATTGTGATGTCGCTGAGAGGCTTATAACCAGGCCTGGGGGTAAACTCATTCAGAGGACATCCACAACTTCAGTCTTAATAAATATAGCGTATAGCTTGATTTTATTTTAGACTTCACAAAATTACTACACTATTGTATGATTTTAAGTCTTTGGTCTTTAAGCAGACAGACAAACCATAAAAGACCATAAAACTATGTGTGTGCTCTGCATTTGCTCTGGGTTTGCCCAACCCCCAAACTTCCTAATACTCAAATAGATTCCAAAAAGATGCACTTAGTAACACCTTAGCTCATAAACAAAAGAATCTGGTCCAATCCCAGATTGTAGTCACAACAATCGGCAACACTTCACACTGGGGTGTCATTTGTTGATATTGATTAGTGTATTGGCTAACGTGGATAGGCAATGAACAACACACTTCATACTTCATGATGAGTAATGAGAATGCAGTTGTTCATTGTTTGCTCATGGTGATCCACGATGCACTGACTAATGTCAACAAATGTGATTTTAATAACACATTAGTGAATGCTGAAATTGGCATAAACTAGAATTCATAAATCCTGTAGAAGTATTGTACGTTCTTGTTTCATGTTAATATATTTAACTAATGAAAATCTTCGGACTGAGCTATGATTCAACCCATGCTTTCAGTATGTGCTTGCGGGGCATTGGATGTTCACAGCAACAAAGTCTACAACTGGATTCCAGTTTGGTTGTTGCTGTGCACATGATGAACATGCTAGGACTGCTGCAGTCACAGGGCCAAATCAAAGGTGTATCTTAAAAAAGATTAGTGAGATGATAATCAGTTGATCTGAACAAGTTGCCCAGAGGCCCTCCAGAGACCAGTAATAAAAGTATTTTAATTTATATTATTTTTAATGTAATATACTTCATATTATAACAAACTTATAATATATTATATTACAATGGCCAATAATGGCCGTTAATCTCATGATTATTCAGCATTGGTTTAGAAGAGGAAGAAAGAGTAGAGTAAGAGGAATGATCAGAATGTAGAAAGAAGGTATATACTGCATGTGAAAGAAGTTGGAAGCACTATTAGTGCTGGGGAAAAGATTAACAGAAGGTGGTTAGAAGCAAGAACCATTAAAGAAAGGAAAATGAAAGGAAGAATGATCAAACTAATAAGAAAGAACTTCTTTATCTTTTATTCTGTGCAAAAATCTTCAATGAGAAAAGCGAACATGCCCAGAATTTACCAACTAAAATGATCAATCTGATGGCAATATCTTGAATAGGCCAGGTCTATCCAAGGCCATAAGATGATGTAAATTTGATTTTGTTGACATGCAGCCCAGTAACAAGGGAAGGTACAAGTTTTGTTTTCCTTGCAACAAAACCATAAACACAGTAGTGCAAGTATTAGAAAACTGAACCGGCCCTCTCTGGGAGCACTAACTCCGAGGCTGATCAGAGAGCTCGTTTTTGTTTTTGGCATGTGATTAAAGTTGTGTGTAATGTTAAAATCAAGCAGAGATTTGCAAGTCTTTACAGACTGCAGACATGGAAATGCTCAATGTACACCCCCAACTTTCAAGTTATTCTAGGCTTCAGCAAAAGGTCCTGTGAAGTTTTATTATGCTAAATTTATGATTGTAATGTTCTGATCTGGGTACTTAAAGAGGATTGGCGAAAACATTTAAGGAAGCATCTGTAACCAGAACTTCCCACACGATTGTCGTGTGCCTCTTTATTTGCCAGGTATGCTGACTCCTTGTTCTTATTTTATTTTATAGGTTTGAATTCATAGATAAATGTTAACTTTGACTTATTCTGGACTTCTTGGAAATTATTTTCTAGTAGGTTAATGTGTAGGGTGCTTTCCGCAAGACTGTGTCCAGGGCAGACCACGCCGGAAGTACCGACTGATGAGCCATGGGGACATCACTAGGGCTCCGGATGTTGAGCTGTCACTGGCTTAACACGATGTAGCTCTCGCGGTTATCGAGGATATATACTTTTTGTTGAGAGCACGCAGGCGCAGCCCACTTTAAGATATGATAATCGCTCTGCATCCTCTGAGTAAGTCAGAACTGGCGAGCTTGTGTCGACGAATTCGTCACGGCCGGGGTGTAAATCGAAAGCAGCACCAGTCCCTAAGGAACGAAATATTAAGGACTTCCAGAATATTCAAATGTCTAAATTATTATACAGAAAAAATAGCCGCGATCAGCAAATTACAGAATACAAACCAGAATTAACAAATTATTCATAATTGGAGCCAGACTAAATTATTCATGGAGTCAGATTTTTGTTTGGAAACTAAATTTTAATACTTCAAGGTAATTTTTACAGAAGTGCCATAAAAAAAAGAAAAAAAAACCTACACGCAAGAAACCTTCAGCTGAACCGCTAGGCTTGCCGTAGCGGGAGGAGCCTTACAGTAACTTAAGGTGCAACATGCTTAGACTGTGCTGAAACACCAACAACCTGATCTGACCATTGTTTATTTTGGCCTTTGTTTGCTAAAGCATGATCATGATCATGATACATGTATTGGTAAACTAAAACAAGTTTGCTCCTGATGGTATGGAATCCCAGATTACAACCATCTCCAACAGCTGTGGGGCTATGTCCACCAGTCTTAAGGCAATTTGCGAAAAGGCTCAAAATTAAACTGCTTTCCTCTAGGTCTGTTTTCCTTTCAGGCTGACTGCTGCCATCTCTGAGGGACAAATTCCACAAGGATGTTTGGTCCCACCTACACCAACTTACACACACAACAAGGAGATGGGTGGAGAGATACTTCAAGGGGTCATTCACACCTCATAGCACTGCAAGTACTTACATGACCTCCCAGTGTAGCACTGGAACTAAATTACACAACACAGATTATGGTAGACGAGGCATCACCCATCTCCTATACACAAACATACATACATACAAACATACACAACACATTTTTACTACTATGACCACACAACATCCATAACCTGGCATTCATAAGAATATCCAGGTCCAAATTACCCATAGCATTCAAATCTATTACTTCACACATATAGTTCAAAAGAAATTATTTTTATAGTTTCATTTCAATTATAGCAAGCATTGCTGCAACTTTAAAGTCTTGGGAAATGTTATGGTCTTGCGAACTTGTTGTATGCAAGCACTGTAATGTGCATAGGACTTGCACAGCTACAGTCACACATCAACTGATCCAAATTCTATCTACAAACTGTAAAATGAGACCTATTCAGCAATGCAACTGGTCTCTTAAAACAAATATTTATGTCCAATCATTGGCATTGTTGCAAACTAGGGGGCCCACTAGTTTACAGCATATGTCTAATGATAATACAAATTTATCTAAATAGATAAAGATCAACCAATTATAAGAATTCCAATCAAACTGCATTATCAAGAGTGACTTTAGCCTGCATATCAAATGCACAGAGGATGATTGAGAGGAAAAGCTACACAACAGAGTTGAAATCTCTGTTTCTGTGAATTCTCATTCTCTAATTGACTTGATTAAAACTTTAGGTCTGCATTAATGATTTGCAATTAAAATGATTAATATAGGCAATTTTGTGATGGTAATTATGAAATTGTGTATTTCTATGTTTAATTATATGATATATTTTAATTATGCATACCATGGTAAACATACCAGTTATATTGATTTTGCTACTTCCCTTTTATTCATCCAGACCAAGTATCTAAATCCAAATTACTTTGCATATTGGTAGTAAACAATCTGACAACCAAATGAGACCTGTTCACTAAATATTTGACTCTGAAAAAATGGAGACCTCATTTACCACTCGCACTTTTGACATGATTGTTTTGTTTATCTCATAACCTTCTTTTCATTCCATTACATCACTAAAGTCATCAGCATTCAGTTATTTCATGGTTACTCAGGGGTTGTATAGATGTCTTGCATGCATCGGAGCATCGTCAGTGAAATAATTCCTTCACCTACGAATATCTGACAAATTCGGCGAAATACACCTTCTACCTGAAGGTGACTGAAGACTTCTTCAGGTCAGATAAACATCCTGGGGAGGATGGCACTTGACGTAGATGCTTCCCCAGAATGGAAGGACACTTTCAGCTCATGCTTGATCGGCTCAACGGACCTGATACAACAAGTAATCCTGCAAACTGACTACCACCACTGTCAGTGCAGGTGAAAACGCACCTGACCAAAAGACTGCAGCAACGCAGAACGCCTTCCTTCAAAGAGACTTTGTTTCACTGATGTGAATTCTGCAGTGCTTTCATCAATGTGTCTTAATGTTATTATTTTAGGTAATCACCATGCTCCTGCACTCATCAACTAATGCTACCTGCCCTGCAAAGACTTTGACAGTAGACATAATTCGGAAATCATCAAATTGTGACCCCTTAGGGACTGCTTGGGATTTGCCCCAAGGGGTCAGGGAAGGACTGTAAGATGTGAAATTATTTCCTCATGAATTCAAAGTCCAGGAACCCCGACAAAAACAGATGCCATGCAACAAAACAATAAAACTAATCTGGAGAAGAGATCTTCAAAGAGGGCAAACAACACCACCCCTATTGCTCATTTACAACCTCCTTCCTCCCTCTCCTCTCCCCTCCCTGCATCTCACACTTTTCCCCCAAAAGGTTCCACTAAAAGTCACTAAGAATGTCCATATACTACATGTGTTACATTTTGTGAATATGTTGAAGTTTTCCCTTTCATGTTTGGTATCATTCTAAAGGTCTTAGTGCGATTGGTAAAATGGTCTCAATTTCACAGAAGTCACTTATATTATGAGAAAGACTGAACACTTTTGTAGAATTGTGTTTTGCTGCTGAGGGGTGTGTTTTCCCCTTAGGGTCGGGTGAGAATCTCCAGCCAGGTGTGACCCTGGGTCACGAGATCTCCTGACAAACCAAAAGGTCTTTATGTTTTTACAACTGATTGGAAGATTTGTTTGTTTTGGTCTGGTATATAAGCGAAGTGACAAAACATTACGGGGGGATTCTGTATTCAGAAGAACCCCACACTGTATGTGAGAGTCTCTGGAGTTTTGCCTCCAAATCTCTCACATGCTGCTGTGTATCTCTATGCGGTCAGGTATGCATCTCCCACTCTTAGATTTGTCTTTGCGTAATTTATGTTATGTATTTATTTTAATTGGAACTGAATTTAATTCTAAATTGGATTCTCATTGTTAAACTATGTAATTGGCATGATACATTTTTACCTGACAAATAAATTGTTATATTTGATTCAATCGGATCTCTCCTGAAATCATTATTTCTAGTAGATTAAAGTGTAGTCTGATCCAGAATAATCAAATATCCAAATTAAGACATAGTCTGTATTTGTGATTAGTTTAAATTAGAGAACCCGCCTAAATTTACGATCGTATGAAATTGGAGTCAGATTAAACATGGAGCTAGATTAAAATTGAAAGTAAACCTTGACAAACTAAGTGGACTTTGCAGAAGCGCTGTGAAAAGACCGAACATGCATTAAACCTTCAACCAGACAGCTGGACTCGTTTGGGCCAGTGGATGGATCCTTACAGTTCAAACACTCACTGATGCTCCAGAAGGAAAACAATATACATTAAGAGCTGGGGGTGTAAACTTTTGAACAGAATGAAGATGGAAATTATTTCTTTTTTTTTTTTTTTTTATGTAGTACTACCCTTCAGAAGTTACAGAAAATGTTTACATGTTTCTCAGAAGACAAAATAAGTTAAATCTCCCCCAATTTCCCCTTCTCTAATAGTTGCATATGAGTCCCTCAGTTGTCCTACCATATAAAGGTGAAAAAAAAAAACATAGTCAGTAATGGGGAAGAGTTGTAGCATGAATGACAGAAAAGCTTGTGGTGGGGAAAAATTAACAATACTTTCTTCCGTTTTCAACTGGGATATGTTACTAGAAGAGTTTTTCGTCTAAAATGCACTCTTTAAATAATAATGATAAAAAATATAGCCTAAAGAGCTACTAGTATTGCTCTTGATTGTGTCTCTATCTTTCTCTATCTGTCATAATATTTCATTATGCAGAAACACTCTCACATGTACTCAAACCTTTAAGCACCATTTTTCACAAGTAAACTAGTAAGAATTCTAAAACAGGGAAACTGGGATTTTATTAAAACTCTTTTTTTATTAAAAAAATATTTACTTAAAACTCTCACCCCTAATCTTTTGCTCCTTCACAGTCAGTTTCTTGTCAACCTGCAGAATGGCTTCAGAATCCACAGACTTCTGCTTCAGGAACTCGTCTAGGACCTCTTCAGCCTATTGATGTGCACACATTCAGACAAAAAAAAAGGAGAATTACGACAAAGACGATGATGATAAAAGTGGTCACGTCTTGTGATGTTGTCTAATATGGGCATAACCTTGACTTGTTTTTTGGCCTGGCTGTTGTATTTCTTCTTAATGTCCTCCAGATGTTTGCAGAAGAGATCATAGCCACCAGGTTTGGCATAGAAGCCTTGCTTGAGTTTTTTCATCATTGGTGCAGAGAGGGATGACAGGATTATCTCACATTGTTTCTTAGAAGCTTGTTCGTTTTGGCACACATATCCATCAAAGAGTTTAACTGTTTGTTCCTAAAAAAAAAAAAAAATACGTAGCATTGCAGTAACAGTTCCTTTTCGAATGGGAACTTGCACTGCATTCCCTGGAGGACACTGTGGACCCCGGCACGACAGGGTGTCTCAAGCACGAGTCAATAGAAGCGTGACAATAAACTTGACATTGGCTGGAGAAAGCCTATTACACCACTTTTGGTGTATAAAAGCACCATCCTATTATTGTCTTAAGGTGACCATTTGATTAAGGCAAGTAGGAGACTGAAATCAGGCTTGCAGGTGGACCTCGGTGAGGAATTTGCGAACGCTATGCATTTCTCGGATGCTTTCTCGGATGCTGATGACATGTTATCTCTCATAATCTGATCCAGCAGTGAGTGTACTCATGGCTTTGAGCCAAGATAAGCAGAATGAGGCTGTTGAGACCCAAGACGCATCTAAGCCAAGGATTCTCGGCTCTGGCCCGTGAGATCCATTTTCTTGCAGAGTTCGGCCCCAACCCTAATCAAACACACCTGAACAAGATAATCAAAGTCTTTAGGATCACTAGAAAGGTACAGACAGGTGAGTTTATTAAAGACTGGTGCTAAACTCTGCAGGAAAATGGATCTCGAGGGCCAGAGTTGAGAACCTCCGATCTAAATGATCACAGCCCGTCTGCTCCATGTATGATGAGTTTCTGGAGGTTACATGAAGTAAACAGCTACTGCGATCTGCCGAGAACTGGTGGCCACAGAAATGAAATTCTGGGTGAACCAGGCCAACATTGGGGTTAGAGAGAAAAACACCTTGTTGTGTTGGTTTCGCCTTCAAAACATTTTGGCACTGGTTGAGACGACCCTTATCCGGTCTTCGGGGTCTTTTTGACCCGCAAATGACTTTTGCTAAAATTTAAAAAAAAATTCTCATTGTCCAAATGGCATAAGACTTTATACAATGGTCAGCACTTTCTAGATCTACAAATTAAAAAAAAAATTTAATTATATCTTGATTTTATTTTAGTGTTAAAAAAAAAAAGTCACATTCATGGTCTTTGGGGTCTCTAGAGACCCCACACAACAAAATTTAATTTTGTAACAAAATAATAGGTGTTTAAAAAAAAAAGAAATGTAATTTTCCTGTTCATTAATGTTTTTACTACATTTGTGCAGTTTTCAGAGGATTTATTATGTGTTTTTAAATTTATCTAAGTTAATAAATAAATATTTTTTAAATTGGTTTTTATACAAAAACAGCTTTTTATGTACTTTATAAAAGACCTTTCATTTGGTCCCTTTTCTAAGTGGGGTCTCCATATAGACAGAAATGAAGTGGCACACAATGAGCTGACTTTCATTTGCAGGTGTAAGTGGCTACGCAATATTACAAGCACAGACAAACACACACATTTAGTTCATCTGCTGTTCTCTGTACTGTACTTTGCACTGAATTCATACGTGCTGTTGTCTGGCATATGTCCAGAACGACACTGAGGGAAAACCTTCAAGAGAAGGCTCTTTCTGGAGGAGCTTGGAACAGCTCTGCTGGCTCCCCTTATGGTGAATCCACATTTTGTTGGTTTGATTCTAATCATAAAGTAACATTATTGACAAACCGATTTTTTTCAGTACAGAAAATATTAAACTTTGACAAAAAGTAATTTTTATTGGTATAATTGTGATTTCATAATGTGTACATATCAATCCAACTGAAAAAAACTTGTACAAAGATATCTTTCAGTTGGTCAAATAGCAAATAGTAAATAGTGGAGCTCTGCAGCCATCTACTGGTAAAAGTGATCATTTTTTTATTTTGTTGCGTGGGGTCTCTAGAGACCCCAAAGATCATGAGTGTACATCCCAAAATGAAATCAAGTTACTAGGCTCTAGGTGAGCTTCCTTCATTACTGCTTTAAAATAGAGCACTGCTAATCCTCCTCTCACTACAGATCCCTCCTGTCTCTGAGCTCTGCATAGAGAGCAGTTCCAAGTTATTAAGATCTACAGGTGCCTTTTTATACTCACTTTTGCACCAGTAGTGACATTGTAAACTGTTGCTCTAGCCATTCCCATAGCAATTTTCAAAAGGGATGCAGTGTCTTGTTCCCCTTCTCAGGAAACCATGGTTACATGCATAACCTGAGTTGCTCTTTATTTTATAATGAATCAGAGAACATTTCAGCTATCTGTAACATCTCTGTATACCATTGTGCCAAATGAGAGGGCACTAAAATAATTGCACTGATTACTGATTTGTTCAGAACAAAAAATATTTCAGCTGGTTGCCCAGTGTTACTGAGTCAACCGTTCACCATCATCCAAAATAAACAGACACTGCCTACCTCTAGAGATTTCAGGTACTTCCCATCAGTGTCCCTGAAGAAACGCTTCATGAAGGCTTGTGTTGCTGTGCTGCTGAGGTCTTGGTGTTTTGAGGACACATCCTTCAGTTCCAGAGGGAAGGAGACCTTCAGCTTCTCAATTCCATTTTGGTAAACCTCAAGGCCCTCCTTCACTGCAGCCTCATTCTCAATCATTGCCATAGCAATCACAGCGTTCTCCAGACATGGCACAGAACCACTGGAGATGGTGTCCACGTATGTTTTTGCCAGATGACCCAGAACTTCAGCAACAGAAAGAAATCCAACACAGAGATAAAATGGCATTGATAAGCACATGGTATTCTGTATGAACATACACATTTTCTTTCGACTCACCTCTTCCAGTGACTGTGTATTCATCTTTCAGCCTCTTCACACTGCTGTCACGAAAGACAAACTTGCAGAAATGATCTGTGACCTTCAGGAACTCAGAGGAAATGGCAGCAACATCCAAGTTTTCCAGGCAAGACATATTTTCTTGGGCTGTTGGAAAGGGGAAAGTGAAGCACTTCCTGGAAGGGAAGAATTTTTGGATGCACTCCCTGGGAAAGTTGTACTCCATCACACGTCTTGAAGTGCCTAGAAAAGATGAGCACATTCTGTAGCTGCTCTCAGTTCTGGAGAAGAGCATGTCTATTCTAGGAGTGTAGCTGGTTGAGCTACCGGACATAAAATGCTGAGACAGGAAATAGTAAGCTTGAATACCAAACAATTCAGCACAATAAACTATAAATATTACCTTAAATTCAGAATTTTTAAACAGTAATACAAAAGATCTGTTGACAAGACACTGAGTCTGGAAAACTATTCACAAACAAATTGTGATAGTAATTGGGAGGATTCTTATTAATAACCTTTTGCAGTATTTTAAATTACCATGTTTCAGCTTCAGAGCAAAATCTAGGTACTCATCCTCTGTTACATCTTTGTCATCAATCTTTAGCTCCAGTGTGAAGTCCCTCACAGCCCAGATGAAAGTAGGGAAGAACTTCACAAATTCACTTGAATCATCAATATCTGATGATTTGACCTTGATGCACTCTGTTAGTTCAGTCACATATCTGACAGTTTGTTCAGGCATGAACACAAGAAGACAACAACTCATGACGCACAGTCAAAACAAATGTCTATGAGGTACTAAGCAACAGTGTGACAAAATTTACATTTGTATTTGTATAATTCCAGTTTAGAACATCAACACTGCAGTTCTGGAGTAAAGTTCATTACCCAAAGAGTTTTTTAGAATTATTTTAAAAACAGAGCTGTTCACACAGGGCAAATGTGTTTGCAGAGTGACAAAGAAACATGAATGGGGCATTTGCAGCATACCGTTTCATTTTACGAGACCAAGCAAAGCATGTTCCCCTTCAGTCGTTTCACTACGACGTTACATATGGGAACTCGCCTGAGTGACCAATCACCTCTGAGCTTTACAGAAAAGGCCAATGAAATTGGCGAGTGGAGTTTGCGTGCAACGCCACTCCCCCGTACATACGGGTATATAAGATGGCGGCGCGCATCCACTCATTCAGATTTTCGCTTCAGAGCCTCACCGCCTGCGAGCTGTTTAAATAGAAGAAAAGCCTCTCCGACACCTGCATCAAGAAGTGCCGTGTCAGATCCTGCGAGCCGGCTGCCTTAGAAGAAAAAATCGGACGAGCCGGCTTCTCGCATTCCAGCGAGTCTGAGCGCACGGTTGTGCCGCGTCCTCCCTGGGCGAACCGGGATCTAAGAGAGCAATTTCCTTACGGTCGTTGAGAGCCATTGTCCCGGTATGGCTTTCCGACCGTGCGTTTCTGGGTGCGGTAGTTTCCTCACCTCCGTTGACGGTCATGATCGCTGTCTCACGTGCCTGGGCCGAGAGCACGTAGAGGCAGCGTTTGTGGATGGTTCGTGCGTTCATTGCGAACGCATGTCCATGGCCACGTTGAGGTCCCGCCTCTCGTTCGCGAGACGGCTCCCCTCGTCGTCTTCCCGAGGTAGTTCGGCGAGCCGTAAAGGCTTTACGGCTGCTTCGGCGAGGCGCTTGGGGGACCTCCAGGTGACGGTGCAGAATGTCCCGCCGGCTGATACCCCGCGGGCTTCCGCTCCACCGTGTGGTCCCGTGGTGATGCCCAAACAGACCGCTCCCCCGTCTAAAAGCGGGCCCAGCGTCTCTTTTGGTGCTCCCCCGGAGGAAGAGATGTCTATCTCAGCATCAGAGGGTGAACGGTCGGCAGATGAGGCGGGCACTTCGGCGGAGCGGCGCCCCTCTGCGGTCGCTGCTCCGTCTGAGGCGGACGCCGAACTGTCGGCCATGCTCCTCCGGGCCGCCAAGGGGATCGGTCTGGAGGTCCCGAAGGTGCCTCCTCCCGATCCTTCGAGGCTGGATGATTGGTTTCTGGGGACGAGGTCTGCGGCGCCGCCGCGCTCGCCCCCAGTCCCTTTCTTCCCGGAGGTGCACGATGAGCTGGTTAAGGCGTGGCGGGCCCCTCATTCGGCTCGTTCACGCCTTACCTCCTCAGCCCTCGCTACCCTTGATGGCGGGGCGGCCAGGGGGTACGAGGGGGTCCCTCAGGTTGAGCGTGCGGTTGCGGTGCATTTATGCCCGCAAGACGCCGCCACCTGGCGGGGCTCTCCGCGCCTCCCGTCCAAAGCCTGTAGGCTTTCGTCGGCTCTGACCGGCAAAGCCTACAGTGCTGCGGCCCAGGCCGCCACCGCCCTGCACGCCATGGCCACCCTGCAGGTCTATCAGGCCAAGGCGTTAAAAGAACTGCACAAGGGTAGTCCTGACCAAGCGGTTTTGCAGGAGCTGCGTGCGGCGACCGACTTCGCCCTCCGGGCGACTAAAGTCACGGCGCGGTCCCTTGGTCAGGTGATGTCCACACTCGTGGTCCAGGAACGCCACCTCTGGCTGAACCTGGCGCAGATGGCAGATGTCGACAAAGCACGCTTTCTCGACGCTCCTGTCTCCCAGGCCGGCCTCTTCGGCGACACTGTCGAGGACTTTGCCCAGCAGTTCTCGGCAGTCCAGAAGCAGACTGAGGCGATCAGTCACATCTTGCCCCGGCGTGCGACTCCCACGAAGTCCCCGGGTGCCCAGCCTCAGCCTGCTCGTCGCCGAGGGCGCCCCCCTGCGGCCCCCAAGAAGCAAGACCTACCTGCTCCGTCTCCGGCTGAGGCCCATGATGCGCGCCTCGCCGCCAGACGTCGTGGCCGCCGCAGGGGAGCGGCGCCGCCCGCTGCTCAGGAGCCCCCTCATACACCTAAGACCCGCAGGTCTGCGCGGCGCTCCTGACACGGGCAGCCTGGAGATGAAGGAAGCTGCTCTTCGGGGGACGACAACATCTGCCCCCCCGCCCCCGGTGGAGGGCCGGGGCCGTCTGTGCGCTCAGCTGCCGTCGACCTACGGGTCGGCGGTACCCACCCACTCACAGAAAGAGCAATTTTCCACATCTCTGGGCCAAGTGCCCCGAGTTCTGTTCCTGTCAGACAAGATGTCTCCTCGGGTTCGGACTCGGAGCCAACATTCGCCAGCGCGGGAACCTGGGAGGAAGGTAAGTGCTGCTCAGAGCGGCCAGACTGCTCTCCAGGACGTTCATCCTTCTGGGACCAGTCCCCTTCCCCTTCCCGCAGGCCGCCCCACCGCGGTCACGTCGGTCAACGCTCCGCTGATCCCACTGGTGACCAGGCTCGCAGCCTGGCTAGAGCTGCCCAGCCCGTCCCGGTGGTTGATCCGGACGGTACGTCTCGGCTACGCGATTCAGTTCGCCAGGCGCCCGCCCAAATTCAGAGGCGTCCTTTTCACCTCTGTCCACTCGGACACGGATGCCTCTGTCCTGCGTGCGGAGATTGCTGTCTTACTGGCGAAAGACGCAATCGAGCCTGTCCCTCCAGCCGAGATGAGGTCGGGGTTCTACAGCCCTTACTTCATCGTGCCCAAGAAGAGCGGTGGGTTACGACCAATCCTGGATCTTCGAGTTTTGAATCGGTCCCTTCTCAGGCTGCCGTTCAAAATGCTCACTTCGAGGCGTATCCTTTCGTGCGTTCGACACCAGGATTGGTTTGCGGCCATAGACCTGAAGGACGCGTACTTTCACGTCTCGATTTTGCCTCGACACAGACCCTTTCTACGGTTTGCTTTCGAGGGTCGAGCGTATCAGTACAAGGTGCTCCCATTTGGCCTGTCCCTGTCCCCCCGCGTCTTTACGAAGGTCGCCGAGGGTGCCCTGACTCCGCTATGGCGGAAGGGCGTTCGCATCCTCAACTATCTCGACGACTGGCTCATCATGGCTCACTCGCGAGATCTGTTGTGCGAACACAGGGACCTGGTGCTTCAGCACCTCAGCCATCTGGGCCTTCGGGTCAACCGAGAGAAGAGCAAACTCTCCCCAGTGCAGAGGATCTCTTTTCTCGGTATGGAGCTGGACTCGGTCAATATGACAGCCTGCCTCACCAACGAGCGCACGCAGTCAGTGCTGAACTGCCTGAAATCATTCAGGCACAAAACAGCGGTCCCTCTCAAAACATTTCAGAGGCTCCTGGGGCATATGGCAGCTGCAGCCGCGGTAACGCCGCTGGGCTTGCTTCATATGAGACCGCTTCAGCGCTGGCTACACGATCGAGTCCCGAGATGGGCATGGCACCGTGGCACACTCCGGATTGGCGTTTCCCCGCAGTGTCGCCGCCTATTCAGCCCGTGGTCAGACCCTGCCTTCCTACGGGCCGGAGTCCCCTTAGGACAGGTCTCCAGGCATGTTGTGGTTTACACAGATGCCTCCACCACGGGTTGGGGTGCTGTATGCAACGGGCAAGCAGCCTCGGGCTCCTGGACAGGACCTCGACTGCTTTGGCACATCAACTGCCTGGAGTTGCTAGCAGTGCTTCTCGCGCTGCGTCGGTTTCTTCCGATGCTCCGCCACAAGCACGTGCTTGTCCGCACGGACAACACTGCGACCGTAGCGTACATCAACCGCCAGGGTGGTCTACGCTCCCGTCGTATGTCGCAACTCGCCCGCCATCTGCTCCTGTGGAGTCAGACGCGGCTGAAATCGCTGCGCGCCGTTCATATACCAGGGGAGCTCAACCGTGCAGCCGACCAGCTCTCACGGCAGCCCACCCACCCTGGAGAATGGCGACTCCACCCCCAGACAGTCCAGCTGATTTGGAGTCGATTCGGCAAGGCCCAGATAGATCTGTTTGCCTCCCCGGAATCCTCCCACTGCCAGCTCTACTACTCCCTCAGCGAGGCTCCCCTCGGCAGGGACGCACTGGCACACAGCTGGCCTCCGGGGCCCAAGTACGCCTTTCCCCCAGTGAGCCTCCTTGCACAGACCCTGTGCAAGATCAGGGAGGACGGGGAGCAGGTTCTGCTGGTTGCGCCATACTGGCCCACCCGGACCTGGTTCGTCGACCTCACGCTCCTCGCGACAGCCCCTCCCTGGAAGATTCCCCTGAGGAAGGACCTTCTTTCTCAGGGGATGGGCACGATTTGGCACCCGCGTCCCGATCTATGGAACCTGCACGTGTGGCTTCTGGACGGGACACGGTAGACCTCGCCGGCCTTCCACAGGCCGTGATAGAAACTATCACTCAGTCTAGAGCCCCTTCCACGAGGCAGGCCTACGCACTGAGGTGGGGTCTCTTTGTTGACTGGTGTGCCTCCCGTGGGGAGGACCCACAGAGATGTCCGATCGCAGTAGTGCTTTCCTTCCTGCAAGAGAAGTTGGAGCGTAGGCTGTCTCCTTCAACTCTCAAAGTGTATGTCGCGGCCATCGCGGCATATCACGATGCAGTCGATGGAACATCCATCGGGAAGCATCAACTGGTCGTGAGGTTCCTCAGAGGTGCGAGAAGGGTTAATCCCCCTAGACCGCACCTTGTACCCTCTTGGGATCTCTCCGTCGCCCTTCGGGGCCTGCGGGGACCTCCCTTCGAGCCGCTGGTTTCAGTCGAGCTTAAATTCCTGTCGCTTAAGACAGCGCTCCTGACCGCGCTCGCCTCCATCAAGAGGGTCGGGGACCTACAAGCCTTCTCTGTCAACGAAGCGTGCCTGGAGTTCGGGCCGGCTGATTCTCACGTTATCCTGAGACCCCGGCCCGGTTACGTGCCCAAGGTTCCCACCACACCCTTCCGGGATCAGGTGGTGAACCTGCAAGCTCTGCCCCCGGAGGAGGCAGACCCGGCCTTAGCGTTGCTGTGTCCCGTTCGTGCCTTACGGGTTTACGTGGACCGCACCCGGAGCTTCAGACGCTCCGAGCAGCTCTTTGTTTGCTTCGGAGGACAGCAGAAGGGAAATGCTGTCTCCAAGCAGAGGTTGGCCCATTGGGTGGTAGATGCCATCTCCCTGGCCTACGAAAGCCAGGGGGAGCCGTGCCCCCTAGGAGTTCGAGCTCACTCCACTCGTAGTGTTGCCTCCTCCTATGCGCTGGCGCACGGCGCCTCGCTAGCAGACATCTGCAGAGCTGCGGGCTGGGCGACACCTAACACCTTCGCGAGATTCTATAATCTCCGCGTCGAGCCCGTGTCCTCCCGTGTGTTAAGGTAACATCAGGTAATTTGCGGGAGGCCGGCAGGTGTCGGCTTGCTGCGCCATTCCCACGGGATCCGTGCGCTATTTCCCAGTATGTTCCCTCCGGCGAACCTGGGTCCTCCATGCCCCGCAGTCAGGACTAGATGCGGAGTAGTCCGCGACTGTGCTCCGACTGGGTCTCCTTCGCCCAGAAGGTTGTGGCAACATGTCTCAGTATTTCTCCACAGTCAGCCAGAAGGCTGTGTTTTCCCTCATACATCTATAACAGATTAGATGTATTCAATTTCTTTATTCCACATGCCTAAACCACATGTGCTCCGCCCCCCCAACCCATGCTTCAGTACATCTGGCACCCCTATGGGGCCCCTCTACTGGTCCCTAGGGCGTTGGGAAGGTTACGTAGTGACTCCACTTTCCGACACGTCCGCCTGTCGGCACTTGGTGTCTTGCGTAACGCAGCCTCAGGGTTGTGGCCTTTTCCATGGGTCTGTTCCCATATGTAACGTCGTAGTGAAACGACTGAAGGGGAACGTCTAGGTTACGTACGTAACCCTCGTTCCCTGAAGGAGGGAACGGAGACGTTACATCCCCTGCCACAACCCTAGGCTGCGCTGACGCCGGGCTGCGGCTCGGCTCCTCAGCAAAAACCTGAATGAGTGGATGCGCGCCGCCATCTTATATACCCGTATGTACGGGGGAGTGGCGTTGCACGCAAACTCCACTCGCCAATTTCATTGGCCTTTTCTGTAAAGCTCAGAGGTGATTGGTCACTCAGGCGAGTTCCCATATGTAACGTCTCCGTTCCCTCCTTCAGGGAACGAGGGTTACGTACGTAACCTAGACGTTTCTTTGAAATCATTGAAATTATGAAATAAAAACAAAAACAGTAAAGTCATGTTTAAATGGCAAAATTTTAATGCTTTAATTTATTTTTTATAAAAGGTAAATGTGTTGTAAAAGATGTGAATCCAAAATCAATAATAAATGCATTTTAATTAAGTTCTAAATATTGTATGTATTTAAAAAGAATAATTAAGTATAAGATGAAATGTTCAGATAATTGAAATGTTCAATCTAAGTTTGCAATTGCTTTTGTAGGAGTTTAGAATTCAGTTCCTCCTAAAAGCTAAATAATGTGTTTATAGTTGGGTTTTGCGATATATGAGGATGCATAGCGGCATATACTTTTGTGTTCTTCATTTGCATCAAGTTGATTTGAAAATGTGTAATTATTGGCAACTTACAAGTTGTTTTTACAACTTAGGGTGGTGTTTGGATGAATACTGAAATGTTTTGCTGTTTCTATTTATGCAGTCTGGTGGTTTTTAATTAATAATTTGTTTGAACATTCTATTTATGTGTCTATAAATGGTTAGAAGGATACTGTAGATCCATTATGGCCTTGTTATCAATCGTCCCTCGACTGTTGTAGACCAGAGTACTGCTGAGTAACACAGCCAGACAGAAGATGTTGGTGTCATGCTTTAGGTTTCCCTGTGATGAAGAATGATTTTTTTTTAAATATAAGCATCACCCGGTAACTTTTCCTTTTGGCCAGTAAGTGTTCTAAGCAGGACTTTTATTCAGAAGCTGCTACGCTCCATCTTCATTCATTTACCCATTTTAATTGTTTGTGCATTTGTAGCCTTCATGAAACGCTTGTACTCTGTGGTTTGGCAATCTGCACAATCTGAAGACAGACAGGAGGAGTTCTGCTGTCACTGAGCAACAAATTTTGAATCCTTGATTTTAATTTCAGGTCAATTTCAGATATAGAAGCACCTTAATTTTGTCTTTCAGCTATGAAATGGCACAGAGGAACACTCATTACACTGCGGTTTTTAATATAAAGATGGTTATCTCTGCATTGAAAGTGACAGTATTCTTGGACTCAAGAAACTGCTTGTGATGCTAGTTGTGTTTTCTTGTCACGTCACCTTATCCACGTCTCCGAGTCCCTCTGTGTCCAGCAGCACTAGAGTGGTTCCTGCTTCAGTGGGATGAGGCACACACCACATCCAGATGCCCTTCGTCTTGGACTCAATTGTGCTGCCCAGCGCAAACCCTGATAATGACAATGACTTTTCTGCATTTAATGTCATTCACTTGAACTGCATGGTGTTTGCTATGAGCACTAACCTGTTTGTTTCCCAGCAAGACGGTTCATCAGGTAGGACTTCCCGGTCCAATAGAGTCCCACCACAGCCACCACCACCACCGGCTGCTGGATCTGCTGCAGGATCTGCAGTGCTGACTGCTGCACACACAGCTTCCCATCTGAGTCCGTGTCAATGAAGCACACTGGTTTATCCATGGTCACTGGAGACTCATCTGCCAACAGAACAGATACACACATTTTAAAGCCTATAGAAACTGAGTTAGTCACAAACTGTATGTAAGCTGCAGAGGTGTGCATCTGTGTATCTGTACGTGTGCCATGGAATTTGATAGCACACATACATCTCGGAGACGTCTATTTGACGTCTGCATTTACATCTGCAAGACGTAGTTTGCCCATCTGCAATACGTCTACTTGGCAAGTAAACACATCCCGGTTAAAAGAATTTTTAGATGATATTTATACTAGAAAACAAGACAAAAATACTAAGGAAGATTTTTATTTTTTTTTTCAGACACAGAATGAGACACAGAGACCCTTAACTCTCAGCTCTCAACTTTCAGCTTCTTTTAACCATTAAACACATCAAAAGGTTTTGTCATCATGAGTTAAAGCATACACTGTTTATTTCTACGGGGATCATTTAGTTCAGTGTGTCAGAGCAGCATTTCTGTCGATTCACAGACTTCACTATCCAAACTCTGTCCACGTGTGTGTTTAAGACACGAGGAGTTAAACAGTATATGTTGATATGAGGCGCCACGTAGGATTTAAATCAAACTTTGCTTATCAATACATACATAAAACACGTGCATATACACCTATAAATTACTCACATATACATGTATACTATTGGACGTTCAAATATATATATATGAAATACACGTGCACACTAATATGAAATCCACACCAATACATCTTATGTTAGTAATGAATGCATATACACTTGTGAATAACTTGCGTATATACATAAACTTGACGCGTGCATACACCCAGACACACTCGCATATACATTTAAACTCGATCCATGCATATACACCTACAACAACACACGCACATACATATAAACTCGCTGCATGCAGACACACCTATACATACTTGCATATACATATAATCTTGATTCATGCATATACACCTATAAACAGTCACACATACATTCACACTCGATGCGCGCATACACACCCATAAAACACTCGTGCAAACATACTAAATAAAATTCACAAACCTATACAATTCTGATTAGTAAGACGCATGCTTTAGTTGTATATACATATATGCAAATGATTTCATACCCAGCAAACATGCCCGCGCGGGCCCGCTGTGGGTTTACTGTGGGACAGTGCGGACAGAGCAAGCCCACACTAAACCCGCTGTGGGACCCCTTTGGGCTAGCCCATGTGGGCCCATAGTGGGCTTGCCCATTTGGGCCCCCATGATAGTTTTCTGTGGGCAAGCCCGCAGTGGGCTTGCCCACACTAAACCCGCTCTAGGCCCCCTGTGGGTTAGCCCATGTGGGGCCCATAGCAGTTTGCTCAATTGGGGCCCCATGTGGTTCCCTTTCGAGGAACTCGAACTGCGTCCTCTAGGGGGCGCTAGGGGGAACGCCGTCTGCGTGAGCTGTGTCTGAAGAATACATACAAAAACACCAACGGGGTTGGCCGGCGACAGCCTATGACGTCACTTCCGGTGCGACTCGTCGCTGCCGGAGCGTCACTACCGGCACGACCACAGTATAAAAGGGCGCCGGTAGAACAGGACGGTCTCTTCTTCGTCTTCACTGACCTTTTGTCTGTAACCAAAGCTCGAATTGAGTGCATGTTTCTCACCAATGTTTTAATTATGGCTCTCGTGTGACGATGCGTGGTAAGGAGCAAGCGCTCTTTGCTCCCGTGGAGTTTATTGCGCTCTTTGCTTGTCTCTTGCGAGAAACAAGCACGCTCTGATACCTGCACCTATCATACGGTCCTTATATGGTGAGGATTAAGCGAATATCGGCTCTCGAGGGAGTTGAACGAGATCACCGCATTTATTGCTTGTTGCGAGAGGCACACACGCTCTCATACTCGCTTACACAGGGCTCGCGGGACGTGTGTGGGGTAGCCAGCCACGCTTTCAGCTCTCGAGGGAGTTGAATGCGATCGTCGCATTCAGTGCTTATTTCTTGCGATGGACTGGTGTGCTCTCGTAGCCGCTTGCATGAAGCTCGCGAGCTGTGTGTGTGTGGTCGGGAGCAGCGCGTCCAGCTCGCGAGGGAACTGAATGTGCTCATCGCGATGCATTCGCAAAGGAGGGAGGTGAGTCTTCTCTATACCCGAATTTGCATGAGTGTGCTGGCCTCTCAGGCATTAACAACGCATTCGCGGTGGCGGCTCCTTTCCGCCTGATTCCCACGGGAGTCTGGCGCGTGGGCGGAGCGTGTTCAGCTCCCCAGGGGGTTGAACATATGCTGCGCGTTGCGATTGTGGTGTTAATTTTCTGCCATACTCGAGGGTATGGACAGAAAATGAAGAGGAAGTATAGCCATCTGAGGATGGTTATAGCTTTTTTGTGTTATTTATGTGGTTAAGTGCAACTATCTGAGGATAGCTGTGTGTTAACCTATCCCTTTTCATAGAGCTGGCTATCTGAGCATAGCCAGGTATTAGCTCGGTGATCGCTCCCCTTCCTGGGTTTCTAAGTAGCGATCTCTTTGAGCTCCTAGTCAGGTAAGTGCTGTCTCCCCTGCCTGGGATGTGGGTAGACAGCCCATTCTTTGTGGTCAGGTCAATCGTGGTTGATTTCACTTTTCTGTTAACTCTGTGATTGCTCCCCTTATAGGGTTTTTAAGCAGTGGTCTCCCTGAGCCCCTGCCTAGATGGTGTTATCTCCCCTGTTAGGGTTATAAGTAGGTGACCCACTATGGTGGTCTGGCAGTTTCTCAAGAAGGTCTTTCTGGTAACTGGAGTCAGGCGTGGGAACCACGGTGGGTGAGTTCGATCCCTTATTTTGTGTCTACCATGCTGTATTTCTGGGACCTGTCTTGTGCGTTCCTTTGGTAGGTCCTCTTCGAGCACCCCCCTCTGGTCTTTCACCATGGTTATGGTTTGCTTGCCTGGATCTGCCTTCGGCATATTGATTGGGAAACTTTCAGGTCCCCACTACAGCACTGCATCTAGGGCTATGGTCCTACCTTCAGGTAAGCTCTTCGGAAGTCTTTCTCGCAGGGAGCTCCTGAACATGCTTTATAGACACATGGACCTAGACCACCTGGCTAGACCCTCTTCTGCTTCCCGCCCTTAGGGCCTTCTGTTTCTGGATTTCCACCCTTTCATACAGACCTGTTCTCATGCCATTTGGTGATCTAGCGAGTCGCCCCTCCCAGGAGTGGGTTTGATCACGCTATGTCTCGCCATCTTACGAATCAGGGTCGTTTCTGCGGAAACTCTCTGGTGCTCCAAGGAGCCTTTGGCTACATTGTGGCCCTTGTTCTCGAGGATCTGCGGGCCTTGTTAGAGCAGGGCCTTATGCTTTCCATTGAGATGGTAAGCACAGGTCTGTGTGGGGTGAGAATGGTTCAGGCCTCCCTTACAGGGCTCGTATGGCGGGAACCATGGAGGGGTGAGTTTGATCCATTTTTATGTCTCTAGAAACCTTTCTAGATCTGTCTATTATTATAGCCAGATAGGAGCTTGGTGATCGCTTCCCTTTCAGGGTTTCTAATAGCGGTCTCTTGAGGCGACCAGGTGAATGCTGTCTTCTCCCTGTGGTTTGGGTAGGCAGCCCATTGCATGTTCTGGTCAATGCGTGATTACTCCCCTATAACCTTGCTTTATTATCTCCCCTGCTAGGGTCATAAGCAGATGGTTGGGGTGGTTCCTCCAGGAGAACTTATGAGCTATCGGAGTCATGCGCAGGAACCACGGTGGGGTGAGTACGGCTCAGTACTATGTGTCTATCCTGCTGTATGTCGGGGTCCTGCTTTGTTGTGTGCTTCCTTGGTAGGTCCTCTTCGAGCACCCCCCTCTGGTCCTCGGCCATGGTTATGGTCTGCTTGCCTGGATCTGCCTCCGGCTTTGGAATAGGAAGCTTTCAGGTCCCCACTACAGCACTACTTCTAGGGTCTCGGTCCCATCTCTGGGTAAGCCCTTTGAAAATCTTTTCACAGGGAGCTTCCGTCGTTGGGATAGACACATGGACCTGAGGCCACCGGGTTGAGACCCTCTATCTGCATCCTGCCCTGAGGGGTTTTCTGCTGCTGGGGTTTCCGCCCCTTACACAGACCTGCTCCTGACAAGGTGGTGTTCTAGCGGGTTGCCCCTCTGAGGAGTGGGCCGGATCGTGCTATGTTTCGCCATCTTATGAGTCAGAGTTATTTCTGGGGAAATTCTCTGATCACGTCTAGGAGCCACTTTCTCGGCCCTCGCTCCCAGGGTTCTGCGGGCCTTGGTAGAGCAGGGCCCTTGCTTTCCATCGAGGTGGTAAGCATAGGTCTGTGTCGGGTGGGAAGGGCATAAGCCCCCTTGAGAGGTTACCCGTAGAACAGCCTGAGGGCTGGGGATGTTGCTGCTTTCCTGGCAGCCTTTGAGAGGTGCTCCCCTTCAGGTCTGGTCTCCGTATCTCTTTCTGGGCAAGGCGCGACGAGGCTCCCCTTTCTGCGGGAAGGGTTTGCTGAGACTCGTCCCCCTTGGGGCTTCAGACCTCCCTCCCGTCTTTGGGAATACAGGTCTGTTCTGATACTCCGCCTTTTTGGTTAAGGTGTATCGACTTTTTGGCAGTTAGACAGCCAGCTGCGGCCGCTGTCTGCTCGATGCATGCTCCTCTCCTTTCGGGGAGTATTTGAGTCTGCTCGAGCATTTCCCTCGGGCTACTGAGGTTTGCCCTTACTGCCGTTTTCCCCCTTGGCCCCATGGAACTGTTTACCAGGACCAGATCTCATCCAAGGCTCGACGATGCTCCCCTCTTTATATAAGAAGTCTCTGAGCTCGTCCCTCCTGGGGAATCAGTGGCTCCTCCTTCCGGGAGTGGAAGCCTTACCCGATACACTGCCGTCTCCTGGGTGGTTACGTGTTTTCGGCTCCTGGTAGTATATTGGATAGATAGCTGAGGCTACTATCTGCTTGGCATCTTTGCTCCCCTCTCCTGAGGGTTTCGTTTGAGCATTGCCTTCTCGGCGATGAGATCCGCCCCTACTGCCTTCCCCTAGAGCCTTGTTAAGCCGGCAGTTTCCCCTCACCTTGAGGGTCTTTTTATTTCACTGTTTCTCAACGGTACGTCTAAAATCCATGACTATGGTAAGTGCACACGTGAACCTTTGGGCACTTTTCTCAAATCCACGCTGTGGTATGGAATGCACCGGTGTTCTGCGTCCATTCTAAAATCCTTTATGGTAGGGATTCACGCGCTTTTGCCCGTACCCTTTCTCGAGATGGCTAAAAAACCCCGGTCACCCTGGGTTCCTCTCCTTAACATCTGCCAGGCTAAAAAGGAATGGTTTGCGCGCTCTTCCAGCGCGCTCCTTATTTACGCTCACCGAGGTGAGCAGGGAGTTACCGCTGCGCTCCGTTTATGACTCCTGAGGGAATCATACGGAACTACAGTGGCTCCTGAGAATCAGGCCAGCCTAGATTTCCTAGGCCTTCGGCCATGTCCCCTTAAAGGAATACCTCGGTTTCCAAGCTTGGGCTCTGCCTCCGGTCAGCCTCGACCCTTACAGGTAAGTTAGGTATGTAGCCCAGGCTCTGGCCGTAGGGGATATTTCTCTGACAGCCGTGACTTATTCCAGGGGCAACTCCCTTAAAAATCTAGGGAGTTGGTACTTAGTGCTTGTCTCTTCCACAACAGGCACTCCCCTCAGCATGGCAGCGTGGGTATAACCGTGCCCCCTAGAGGACGCAGTTTGAGTTCCTCGAAAGGGAACGTCTCAGGTTACGTATGTAACCCTGGTTCCCTGAGAAGGGAACGAGACACTGCGTCCTCTAGGCTCGTGGCCATGCTTCAGGATGTGAGCTTCAGACGAAGAAGTGACCGTCCTGCTCTACCGGCGCCCTTTTATACTGTGGTCGCGCCGGTAGTGACGCTCCGGCAGCGACGAGTCGCACCGGAAGTGACGTCATAGGCTGTCGCCGGCCAACCCCGTTGGTGTTTTTGTATGTATTCTTCAGACACAGGTCACGCAGACGGCGTTCCCCCTAGCGCCCCCTAGAGGACGCAGTGTCTCGTTCCCTTCTCAGGGAACCAGGGTTACATACGTAACCTGAGACGTTTTTCTGTGGGCAGTCTTGTTAACAGCAAAAGACAGCTAAAACTAAACTTTTTAAAAATGTTTTATGATTGGATTCTAATCAAAATTGTTGTTGTTTATAAATTATTTTTATATCTACATGCAAATGTTACATTTTAAATTGCATTTCTGTGACAATGGCAGTAAAATGTAAACAATAGGTTGTCCATAACAAAAATTGTTTGTCCTGAGCAGTTTATCTGCCTGCTGTTCTTCAGAAAAATCCTCCAGCTCCTGCACATTATTTGTTTTTTTTTCCAGCATCTTCTGCTTTTTTGAACACTTTCCAAAACTGACTGTATGATTTTGAGATCCATCTTTTCACACTGAGAACAACTGAGGGACTCATACATAAATATTACAAAAGGTGAAAACATTTACTGATGTTTAAGAAGGCAAGACAATGCATTAAGAGGAAGAGGGTATAAACTTTTGAACAGAATGATGATGTGTAAATTCTGTATTTTATTTACAGCTTTTGTTTTTCCATTTAGTATTGCACTTCAGACTACAGAAATATTTACATGTCTGGCAGAAGACAATATAGGTGCAGATTACCCTGATCATCCACTTCAAAAAGTTTACACCCACTGGCTCTTAATGCATTGTATTGCTTTCTTGAGAATCTTACATTTACTTCTGAAAAGGTATCAAATATGCAGATGCTGCTGGAAAATCAATTATTATATATATATTTGTTTTAATAATGTATTTATATTTGTAAATACATTGCAGGCTATCATAAAATTAAGTTATTTGAGACAATTAAATCATGTGAATAATCAGATCATTGATTTGTTAATTTATTCATTGTTATTGCTGGTATTGATTAGTGACGTTATCTTTTAATAAATATTTCTAAAAGGAAAAATAAATATGTAATGATATAATACATTCAATGGCGCGTCAGCTCTTCAGCACGTGATTAATTCTAGCCAATGAGAACGCGAACTGCTGGAACTCTGCATCGTTAATGAGCGGTCATTCAGACTTCGACTGGTACCGCCCAGACTCAACTCAGTCAGGTAAGATTTTAAATTTCTTGGATAATTTCTTAATTTTCTATTAAAATTCGTCAAAATGGTTGAGAATTTATTAATAGGAATTAAATTACACCCGTTTTAGTGGTAAATTTGATTACAAGTGTCACTTGTTTAAACGACGAACGGTCATAACGGTCGAAAAGCGGTTTTCTGAGGTAACGTTAATCTCTGAGGTAATATATCCTTCAAAATTGCACTTAAATTCACTGAATTAAGTTAGTTTACGTCCATTTTGGTGTTAATTTGGATTATTGTCGTTTTCCGTTGCTGTTTACGCGATGAATTAATAATAGCCGAGCAAGAAGGAGCTAATCTGTGTTTTAAAGTCTTAAATAGCAACACAAACAGGGATTTATATATAGCACAACACAATACCTCAGCTACACGCTTATAAAATCTTGTTACATATCATTAATGTTTCTGTTTATAACTGATAGACATCAGTAAATTCTCCGCGCTGACCGGAAACTGTTAACGTTAGGACAGTTTCGCAAACAATATACATTTGCTTAAAGATTATTGCAAAGGTACAGCCATACTATCATGTTATTGTTACTTCAAAATGATAAATCATACGATTATATCAAAACTATCTTTGTAGGAGTCGCGTCTTAAACAAGCTGTGGCCTGAGAAAGAGAGAGAGAGAGAGAGAGAGAGAGAGAGAGAGAGAGACTCTCGTTAGAGTACAGTACGGGTGCGTCTCAAACAAAACTCGTGAATCAGTATGTAGCCATAAAGATTATCACTGTCATATGTAATCAGCCATCTGGAATAGTAATTTAGTAAAAAAAATAGTAAAAAAATATATATATTTATTTGTTTTTTATATTTGTTTGTTTGTTTGTTTGTGTGTTTTATATCATTAATGTAATGTTTGTCTTCTTTCTCTTTTGAGTACTGATTTCAATCTAGTCCTGAGTGCAAAGTTTAGCTCAAGCCCCAAACATGTACAGCTGAATCAGCTGATCAAGGTCTTCAGGAGAACCACAGACCTTCAAGCAGGCGTGTGGACGGGTTGGAGCTGATCTCTGTCGGATGTTGGTCCTTCAGGACACCACTGCTGTAAGTGAGTCAGGTAGTCAAAACCTTAATACTTTTTCCCCCGGTTTCACAGACAAGGCTTAAACCTAGTCCCAGAGTAAAATGTAAATCCAAGCTGTTTCAGCTCAAAGAAACTTGCACTGACTGATCTTAAAATATATCAGTGCCTTTGTTTTCCTTCAAGATGGACACCAGTAATGTTTGTAACATTTATAATGTTTAAACATTTATAAAAAGTTACTTAAATGTCCTAATTGAACTATGGCCTAATCCTGACTTAGTCTAAGCCCTGTCTGTGAAACCAGTGCCCGGTTGCATAAAGCACCTTAAGTGTAATTTTCCCTTAAGATCGCCCTTATGTTTCCCTTACACTTAAGGGCGTTGCATAAAATATCCCTTAAATGTTACTTAAGGGTTTCTTTAGTTGAAACATCATAGACCCTTAGAATTTCTATTAAGTCTCCCTTAAACCCCTTTAAGTGTTGCATAAAGCCCCTTAACTGCCATTTCCCTAAGTATAACATAAGGTATGGAAAATGTCACCTTAAGTGTTAAACAGCGCGCTGATTCAATCCACGATCGTCCTCTTTATATGTTAAACAGATTAATTTAGGCATTTATTCACATATAATTATTGATTAAATTACATTCACACATAATACCTCAAACAAGAGTCCGTCACACACGAGAACAAATTTATATTCGATATTTTATTCCTGTATTTTCCTACGTATTACCTGGAGATAACTTAAAAACACACACATAAACCGTATATTGTGGCAATCGTGTGTTTATTGTGTTTACGTTTCAGTTTAGCTGCAGCCATTATTGCTGTATTCCATCATAACACTTTTATGAGTCCGGATTGGACTTTCAGCGCAAGAGCGCCCTCCGGCTACGAGTATGAATGAAACATACGCTTTATAATGTTCACATCGCCTCGGAAACTCAATAAAATGATTTTTCAGAATTTTTCGTTTTGAGTGAATAATCAGTTTGAGTTTCCGTCTCGCTTGGTCCTTCTCGTTTATATTTGGTTTATATTTTGTTCTCCTTACCCGTGTTATACTGTTTTCTGTGAAAACTTACACCGCTAACTGCATTACAAAATAACGTGTCCATAGCAACAGTAGATTTTTTTTAACGGCAAACCTTGAATCGCTGTCGTAAAACCCTTAACGGTTTCACTTTAGTAAGGGAAGTGTTTAAGGGATTATATGCAACACCCTTAAATCATCCCCTTAGGTAAGGGGAAATCATGCCTTAAGTTTCATACTTAAGGGAAAAACTTAAGGTTCTTTATGCAACCGGGCACAGGGCTTTAAGTTGTATTGTTATATTTCACTAATATTTTTTTCTCTCTCTCTTTTTCTCCCTTTGGTTTGTCAACTTCAGCTAAACAAAGAGCCACCAGGTCGCTGCATCTTTTGTAATGTAAGTGCATTTAAGTTTATTTAAAGCTGCACATTCATGCATCAAGTTAAAGTCATTAGTAATTTCTTACAGTGCACCTTCCTCCAAAAATTAAAGTTCTGTCATCATTTACTCACTCTGTTGTTGTTTAAAAAAAAAAAAAGATTTAGAAGAACATTTCAACTATTTTTATCATTGTTCATGCTATTGACTTTCGTAGTATTGACAAAAACACTGAGACAATGTTGTATTATTTAGGTTTTATATATATGTATATATATATACACATTTTTAATTGTTCTTTTCTTTCTCACTTAGACGATGGAACAAAAAGTAGGCTGGCCGCAGCATCTGAAATCGAAACATCTATTAAAATGCCTCCGCAGTATAAGACACTTGGGATGGTGGAAGGAGCAGAAGAACAGCGATCAGGCAGAGTTCTACTGTTGCCCCTTAGGGAACTGATTTATGATCTACTTAACGTTCTGATTTAGTTATAACTGATCATTGCTCTGTCCTATAAAATGATTTAATACATTCAACTGTTCAATAGTTTGGGGTCAGTTTTTTATTATAAATTTTTTTTAAATCTAAGAAATACATTTTTACGTTTGAAATGTTTAAGAAGTTATTTTTATTCAGCAAGTATGCGTTAAGTTGATAAAAACTTTTACATTGTTGTACAAAAATCCTATTTCAAATAAATGCTGCTCTTTTAAAAGCATTATTTAAAGGATCCTGAAAAATATATATCATGGTTTCCTCAAAAATATAAAGCAGCACAACAGTTTTCATGACTGCAGATGATAAGAAATGTAGTGTTGTTAAGCATAAGAGAGCTCTTTCAAAAACACTGACAAATCTTACCGACCCTAAACTTTTAAACAGTAGTGTTTTCTGCTTTTTTTATTTTTTTACGTGGCTGTGAATAAATGAAAGTATTTGAAATGTATGACTCTTAATTTATTGCTTCTACTTTCAGCATGCAGTTATTCTGCATATGCATTAATGGTAATATTGTGGCATTTTGCAGGTACAAAGTAAAAGCAAACTAATTTTGTTATTTGTTAAGGCCACAATGGCCATTCACAGGTGCCCCCACCCAGCCCACAGCATCCCCACACTATCCCTACAGTGCCCACACCCCACCCACAGCATGCCCACACTTTATGGGCCCACAATCGGCCCAATTGTGGGCCCACTCTGCTTTGTGTGGGCCAGCTCACACTTAACCCACTTTTGGGCTGTCCCACTCGGGCCCCACACGGGCCCCATAGTGTGGGGCCCACACGTGCCCCGCATTTCACGCCGGTATTGGGGCCCACAGAGGGCTGCCCGCGCGGGTTAGATTTTTTGCCCACAGTGGGCCCACGCGGGCCCCAAACGGGCATGTTTGCTGGGTATGTGGATGTGCGTGGACTTTTCAGTGTAAACGGAAGGCATTTCAGTGTAAAAAGAAGTCTTTAAGGGACGCCGCCTACATACAGACCGTGAATCAGAAACATGAATTTCAGAGTGACCTTAATAGCTGTGACGTTTGTTAGTGCTTTATTTGCTTGTGCACGTTGCAATGAAGACGATATAGTCGATTTCTTCAACAGCGTACTACAGTGCCTAACGCGTATACAGCAAGAGCCGAGAGAGACACTTCATCGAGATTTAGAGAACCACGCCAGAACAATTAACAGTCTTTTGTCTGTGGTTTGTTATGATCAAAGTGCCGAAACCAGAGAATGCATCGTTATTCTCGAGACGCTGTGCAGCACACTGCGCCAAATCACAAACCCGCTTGATATTGGAAGAGCTGCTGGCGCTGGACCAGGAGCAGTCCCACCACCTACATCTAGCACAGGCCACAGAGGTCGTCCAACTGGCAAGGTATCGCATCCTTATTAGGAATAAACCGCCGCACTTTGTTCCAGCACAGGCAGCGCCTTGGAATCAGACCGTTGGAGTATGCAGAACTGTCTGACTATGAGTTGAACACACTTGTAAGACAGATTTTGCAAAGAACCCCAAATGCAGGCGAGACCTACATTTTGGGCAGTCTCCGGTCTCGCTCCATCCGCATCCAGCGTTGGAGGGTGAGACAAAGTTTACACGAGATAGATCCTAATGGAAGGTCACTCAGGCGCCGACGTGCTGTCAGAAGAAGAATTTATCCTGTGCAAACTCCTAACCAACTCTGGTATGTCCAAATGTTATTTGACAGCTTCATTAAATTGTTCCTTAAAACAGGGGCGGACTTAGTGATTTGATGGCCCTAAGCAAATTCCAGGTATGGGACCCCAACACAATAAATGTGCTCTTTTATGCCTAACCCTTTTTTTGCTCGCTCGCTCTCAAAGTTTATAGTTATAGTTTATTTTTCCCTTCCCAACCAGCAATTAGTGAACCTGATGCTTTTGTAAAGCCATGTTAAACTAGGCTACCTTATGTTTATTTATTTTTATTTTTTTTTAGGATTACAAAAGAAGATTAAAAAAATGCTTGCACTTGTCCATTTCATGTTCGTAAAAAGACTTTATTAAATTGTAAACCTTTTCTGTCTTTTTACAAACATGAAATTATCCCATGTAACTCATTCCATATTCCAAGTGTTCTGAAGGCATACGGTAGGGTTTTCAGAGAGACAAATGGAAAATGTAAGCTATTATTAGCTGAGCGAAAATCTCCAGTCATCGCATTCGTGCATATACGAATGCATTTATAGGAGTGCGTGGCTGTTCGCGCCGGCGCGCCTAGGAACCCTGCTGAAAAAAACAGCTTAAACCAGCTTAAACTGGTCAAGCTGGTTTAAGCTGGTCACCCAAGCTGGTTTAAGCTGGTCGCCCAAGCTGGTTTTAGAGGGGTTTTGACCACTTTTTTTAGCTGGTCAAGCTGGTTTAAGCTGGTCTTTGCTGGTCAAGCTGGTTTTAGCTGGTCAGCCTGGCTGGTCTTAGCTGGTCAGGCTGGTCTTAGCTGGTTTTAGCTGGTCAAGCTGGTCTTAGCTGGTTTAAGCTGGTCGTGGTCTTAGCTGGTTTTAGCTGGTCAAGCTGGTCTTAGCTGGTTTAAGATGGTCAGCCAGGCTGGTCTTAACTGGTCAAGCTGGTCTTAGCTGGTTTAAGCTGGCCGTTGGTCTTAGCTGGTTTAAGCTGGTCTTAGCTGGTTTTAGATGGTCAGCCAGGCTGGTCTTAGCTGGTCAAGCTGGTCTTAGCTGGTCAGCCAGGCTGGTCTTAGCTGGTCAAGCTGGTTTAAGCTGGTCAGGCTGGTCTTAGCTGGTCAAAATGTTTGTTTAATGATTGATTGATTACATAGTGTCTGCCCCAATTTTCCTGACAAATAATGTGACAAATAAGTAACATGTTTACTTTTAATAATCTGCAGGACCACAAGGAACCATTAAAACAATTTTTATTTGATCTTACAGCCCCTTTAATAACAAATATTTACAAAATATTTACAAAATAATAATGAATTACAATTACAATTCTAAAACTATATTAACAATTAATGGTGAAGATGAACAATAACAGAATTCTTAACATATTATGCATTCTCATTTTTCTTTTCTTTTTTATTATATTATATTATTGTATTTTTTTTTTTTTTGGATATGTAATGCCCCACTTGTTTCTCCCTCTTCTCTCTCTCTTCTTTCAGGCTCCTTTTGTTTCCGCCAGTCACTGAAACAGACTTAAAAAAGAAATAATTTATTGATTATTAATTTTCAACAAGTAAAACTACTTAAAAAAACAAACTGTAGTGACATGTCTTTATTGCACATTTTCCTTTTTTTTCAGACATAGCCTGCAATAATTTAGAAACATGCCCCTGATAATTGTTCCTTTTATTGCTAAAATAAAGATAAAATTTATATATCCAAATGGAAGTGTGTGTGTGTGTGTGTGTATATATATATATACACACACACTTCCATTTGGATATTTCTGTAGGTGTTTAATTAATGTAGCTATTTTATTGATAAATGAGTATACATGGATGAATATGAATATGAATATATTAGCATTAACTATTTTTAGCTGTTTTTAGCTAAATTGACTATGGTTACAAGGGCTGCCTCCTGAGTTCTGATCATCAATTAACCATTAGTCTATCAAAATTTCATTAGATGCTAGAAAAAAAAATGTCCATGATGTAATTCTGGCCCTAGGTCTCTATGAACTTGAGGGTGTCAAAAAAAAACAAAAAAAAACAGAAACTCTATGCTTGCTTCACAGACATGAAAAATGTATCTATAGAAATGTCTACTTTTAAATAAGCCAGTTAAAATGGAAAACAAATATTGTTTAATCCATTCAATCAAACATGCACATCCACTGTAGAGATGACAAGTGTTATCAACTTTATCACTGCAGCCGAAAATACAGAAAACACATATTAATGAATTATTATAATGTTAATGCAGTCTTCTTTGCTGTTTTCTTTACCTGACACATTCATAATCATTACTTCTGCCAGTGTTCTGTGTGAGCTTTGTGTGTGCTTGAGCACTGATGGACTATAGGAAATTAAAGGTTCATTATTATAAATTATATAGTTTATTAATAAGCAATTAGTCGACTAATCTCTTAAAAATAAATGACTACTAGTTGACCAGAAAATTTTAGTCATGGGCAGGCCAAATGGTTACATATAGCGTAGGGTTGTCAAAAGGTACCGAGTTCGGTACTTTCGGTACTGAAATTTTAAAAACGTCCATTTCCCGCTCATATTTGAGCGCTGTTGAGCAGATTTTTAAACATCGCTGATTGGCCATAGTGTTCACGCGCTCAACAGACATGACTGTGATTGGCTACAATGATAAGCGATTCACGCCCCTCACCGAGCGCTCACATATAAGCACAACCAGAGCGTTTTAAAGCCGCGTCTGTCAGCGGATCAGTCTATATGCAGATGTATTAGGGATCCGCGGACACACATGGCCGCTCTGGTTGTGCTTATATGTGAGCGCTCGGTGAGGAGCGTGAATCGCTTATCATTGTAGCCAATCACAGTCATGTCTGTTGAGCGCGTGAACACTATGGCCAATCAGCGATGTTTAAAAATCTGCTCAACAGCGCTCAAATGTGAGCGGGAAATGGACGTTTTTAAAATTTCAGTACCGAAAGTACCGAACTCGGTACCTTTTGACAACCCTAATATAGTGCATGCATGAATTAATAGAAAAATTAGATTACCTCTCAACAAATAGATAACAGAAAACAGAAATCTTATCTAACAATATAAGTCTTTACTATCAATTTCAGTTTAACACATACTTGTTGGATAAAATAAAAAAAACAACAACAACAACAACAAAAAAACGTTTTTTATCCTTGAAAGTATCCTGAGAAAAGTATCACAGGTTCCAAAAAAAAAAATAAATAAATAAATATAATAAATATTTCTGCTTTATTCTAAAATTGATAATAAATCAGCATATTACAATGATTTATAAAGGATCATGTTACACTGGAGTAATGAAAAGACTAGAGTAATGATGCTGAAAATTCAGAAATAAATTACATTTTAAAGTATATTAAAATAGACAAAAAAAAACTATATTTTAAATTGCAATAATATTTCACAACATTACTTTTGTTTAATTTTTCAATTAATTTTCTGTATTTTTGATCAATTAAATGCAGCTTTGATTAACAGAAGACTTATTTAATAAAAACCATAAAAAATTGTACTAATCCCAAACTATTGAACGGCAATGTAGATAATAAAAGAATATAATAAAAGGAAAAAGGAGATCTTGGTATGTGTGTATGTCTTACTTTAGAAATTCCAATGAAAATCCTTCACTTTGCAAAGAAGAGTGGCAACTTGGGTTCACTTCAACTGGTTTCTTCTGTACCATTTGCCCTGTGGTTTTAGATGGAACTTTTCCTTTCAACATCTTTGTTTCTCGTAAATACCTACAAATCGGTCAGGAAACAGACAATATGTAATTCACATTAGTTTTAGCTTTTGAGATATCTGAATCATTCTCCCTTAAAAATCATCTCTCTTCTGGAGTTGACAAACATCTTCTAACATTTCTACATGTAAAATTCAGGTATTCAAATTCTTAGAATGCAACCATTACCTTTGAATGAACTCCAAATCTCCGTCTGTCTCCTCCTGGTAAAGTTACTTCGGAGTGAATATATGCTGCGAACAGGCCAGACAAAAAGATGGGCTGGATTAACTCATTCTTTAAACCAAAGTTAGAAAAAAGCACTACAATCAAACAATTAAGCGAAGTAGCAAGTTATCAAAGGTTCTCGCACATCTTCACTGCTTACGTTAACCGCTTTAACAGCACCGTTCAGAGTTTACGTGACATACACTGATCCTCCGTGACCCGGATGACCGCGAGTTGCGAGACTTAACGCGTTTCATTTCGGCGCCCCTGTTAACAGATGACTGCTTGTGCAAATTTGATTTACATCATAAAATAATCATGAGAAAGTGTGCTGAACAACACGACGCTCTAGTGAATCACAACTGTTGTCAGTGAAGCGTGTAATTATTACCGTAGGATTTTCCGCCTATAGCCGCTATGAGGCCGGGGAATGTGTGAAATCCTCCCGCGACCGCGCTCCTTAAACCCGGCACAAGTCTTCCTCACGCCCCGCGGACGGAGGATTCGTTAATCTGCGGTTACTGCAAATGTAGACACCTTAATATACTACTGCAGTTACCAAGAATAAAAAATTAAAAGTGAAATAAATCACTTACCGCAGTTGTGAATCAGTACTTATTGCTGCTCCCGAATGTCGACCGTTGAAGAAAATCCCGCCTCTGTAGATTTAAAATTTCAGCAATATGCTGTACGTTTGCGTCAAACCACCACGTGATCCACGTGATCAGATTATGCTTTAAGCATTTCTTGTTAAAGATATATTTTTTTTTTCTCTCCTAGTGTTTTTTAACTGCAGGTGGTTGTTATTGTTTCATTTATATTTTGTGTAAAAGTCTAATACCGAAACACTTAAAAATAAAACAGCTGACTATATTTGGTCATACAACTATGGTGAATGTATTTCTTTAGACAATAGTTTAATCTGATTTGAGTTCCATGCTGATTTTTTGAGTGCTAGCTTGATTTTATGCTATACTTGATACTACAATTTATTTTAGACTCTTCTCAGATATATTATCATTAACAACTAGAATAATTTAAGATGTATCATCTAACCTACCTGATTATGATACTAAACTTACCTTGAATTGAACCTTGTCAGTAAGTGAAACAGACTGATTAATTTGTAATTAGGTCAAATGGACACCAGCTTGGCCAGGCTGGGAGACCAGCTAAAGCCAGCTACTTCCATTTTAAACCAGCTAAAACCAGCCTGGCCAGGCTGGGAGACCAGCTAAAACCAGCTACTTCCAGCTAAAACCAGCTACTTCCAGCTTAAACCAGCTACTTCCAGCTAAAACCAGCTACTTCCATCTTAAACCAGCTAAGACCAGCTACTTCCAGCTTAAACCAGCTAAGACCAGCTACTTCCAGCTTAAACCAGCTACTTCCAGCCTGGCCAGGCTGGGAGACCAGCTAAACCAGCTTCTTCCAGCTTAAACCAGCTAAGACCAGCTACTAGCTAAAACCAGCTACTTCTAGCTTAAACCAGCTAAACCAGCCTGGCCAGGCTGGGAGACCAGCTGACCAGCTACTTCCAGCTTAAACCAGCTAAAACCAGCTACTTCCAGCTTAAACCAGCTAAAACCAGCTACTTCCAGCTATTTCCATCTTAAACCAGCTAAAACCAGCCTGGCCAGGCTGGGAGACCAGCTAAAACCAGCTACTTCCAGCTAAAACCAGCCTGGCTGGGAGACCAGCTTGGCCAGGCTGGGAGACCAGCTAAAACCAGCTACTTCCAGCTTAAACCAGCTAAAACCAGCTAACCAGCCTAAGCTGGTTTTAGCTGTTTTTTTCAGCAGGGAAAGCACACAAGAGAGTCATTTTGAAACATCAAGACAAATAAAATTATGACTTGAAACAAAAAACTTTATTTACTGATTTGAATATCTGTTCCGAAACAGTCAATGACTACAATGCGCGCAAAGAGCAAAAACTCTGCATTTTGAGCGGCCATTGCGTTCAAGAAATTAACCAATATGTCTGCGATTGGCTACATTATTAAACGCTGCCAATATGATTGCAATATCAGACAGGGCCCCCTGATCAGGGGCGGACTTAACCAATAAGCGAGGTAAGCGGCCGCTTAGAGCCCCGGGGAATTAGGTGGCCCCATCTGATATTGCCAGGGGCGTAGCACCAAATTCTGGGCCCTATGCACAAGCAGTGGCCATGGGCCCCTGTAAGTAATGTCATTTCTAATTTTGTGTTATGCCGTTGTGTTATTAGCACCGATAATTGCGGTGGAATTGAAGTGTTTTGTAACCACAGCAGGAGTTCATTTGTAGACTATTTGCTCTCACATTTTGGGCTCACCTTTCTTGGGAAAGAAATTTGTTAGCAGTTGCTTTCCCTCATTTCTTTTTTTATCCCTTTCTTGCCTCTCTTTTCTTTTCTGAGAACCGGATTTAGCTTTCTTAGATATCATCTTCCACAGCACAGTTCTGCACTGCCGTCTGCCGCTTTAGCAGAATGAACGCTACTTCAAATGCGCCTAGTCAAAAAGCCCGGTGAAGGTGGACTAAACCATTTCGTGCAAGGGAGAGGGTGCCTGTCCGCAGACACTATATGTACTTGGACACCATTTAATACATCAATCAACTGATGCATTTACCCAAAATAATAGTTAACATTTATTATGATCTTAAAATTATATTTAAAATAAAATTTCACTCCTCAGGGGCCCTCCCCCCACTTGGGGCCCTGGTAATTTAGTCCCACTTTTCACCCAACTATGACGCCCCTGGATATTGCCAAAACATTTGCAGCGTTCGACGCATTATGCAGCTAATCACAGACATATCTGTTAATTTCTTGAACGCAATGACCAGACGTTTTTAAGTTAGAATCCAATCAAAGCTCAAAATGCGGGTTTTCCGAGTTGTGCAAGCACGGGACTCCTCGCATTTTAACAAAGTGTAGATACAATGTAAATAACATATTCATTGTGCAGTGTAGAGAGCTTATTAAAGAAACGTTGTGAAATCGAAAGTGAAAGTAAGTGATAGCTTTTAGCGATTATAAGAGGGAGCGCTCTTTGCGCGCATTCTAGGCTGTATTAGTGTCTCAGAACAGAGATATTCTCCTCAGTAAAGAAAGCATTGCATTTTAAGTCATAATTTTAGTTGTCTTGTTTTAAAATAAAATGTTATAAAAAGCACGTACAAATGTACTCGTATAAATACATGACTGCGATGACTGGAGATTTTCGCTTAATAATAACTTTTTCGATTTGTTTCTCAAAACACTCTACCCTATGCCTTCAGAACACTTGGAATATGGAATGAGTTGCATGGGATAATTTCATGTTTGTAAAAATACAGAAAGAGTTTACAATTTTTCTTTTGTGATCTGAAACAAGGTAGCTTAATATGTCTTTATAACAGCATCAGGTTGGCTAATTACTAGTTTGGAAGGAATAAATAAACTATAAACTATGAGAGCGAGCGAGCAAAATAAGGGTTAGGCATAAAAGAGAACATAGTTATTGTGTTGGGGCTCCATACCTGGAATTTGCTTAGGTCCGCCCCTGCCCCTAATTCCCCGCGGCCCTAAGCGGCTTCTTACCTCGCTTATTGGTTAGGTCCGCCCCTGCCTTAAAACGAACTAATGTCAACAAATTAAGTATTGTATTTAGGTTGTAATACAAGTCATCCACGAAAAAAAAATCATGTAAGCTTTACTGAACCATGGTTAATTTCCCTAAAACATTAAATAGAATAGTACAATTGAACACTGAATTAAATACAAGATACTAATGAGTGATCTCTCTTAACAGGCATATAGATGGAAACCATAAACTGGTCAGATGGAGGCTGGTTTTCCACGGGTGTGTTGATGGATATAGCCGCACCATTATTTATCTCAACTGTCTGAACAATAATAGAGCATTAAGTGTTCGGTCTTTGTTCCAAGAAGGGGTTCAAAACTTTGGATTGCCATCAAAGGTGAGATGCGACCATGGCATGGAGAACACTGAGGTTGCACGTTACATGTTAAATAGAAGAGGACTAAATAGAGGAAGTGTCATTACGGGCCGCAGCATCCATAATCAACGGATTGAACGTTTATGGGCAGAGCTGAATAGAGTTGTTTCATATTATTATTCAGATTTGTTTACTTTGATGGAGGATCAGGGTATACTCGACTCTCTGTGTGAGCTTCATATATTTTGTTTGCATTTTATTTACTTACCTCAGATCCAGTTAGGGAATTTAGGGACATGTGAAATAACCATGGACTGTCAACTGAAAGAGGACAAACCCCTCTGCAGTTATGGCACAGGGGTATTGCTAGTCATATTGGAATCAACAGCACAGCTATTTCTGGTGTGTTAGAGAGTGATGAACACTTTGACATCAGTGAAAACAGACCAGCTCCTGAACTACACAGCAGGAATAATATAATAGTTCCAGAAGACATTTACCGCCCAAATGACACTACCATGGAAAACATTCTGGAAACATTTAACCCATTACAAAATGACGGAAATCATGGAATTGATCTGTTTTTGGCACTTGTACAATTATTGGAAAGACAACAGGCTAGAACATAGTAAAAGTGCTTTATTGCATTTGTTCTGAATAAACAAGGGTTGACAAACAAATGCCTTAATAAGAACACTGGCACAACATTAACACATCTTAGCATTTAAAAGTGTCTCTTAAGCCTTGCCAAATCCCTGGGTATTATTAATGGCAAATTCCATGTTGCTTTTAAAAGCGGCGTATGTGCTGTATAATGGCAGGCGAAGGCAGTTGATGCATGTATTTGCCACTGGAAATCTTTGTGGAGTTTCTGTGTCATGGTGAAAGGCAATGGAAGGCTGCGGATGAAATCCAACTGGTGGGACCTGATCGGATCCTGTAGCAAATGCTAAGATTGCTCCAAGCCTCTGTGACCCCTCCTCTGAGTAAATAGAAAAAAACAAAATATCAACAATTACACCATGTATTTGAGTGGAAAAAATTAAACTGCAAAACTATTGCAGTGTTGTGACACAGATACCCCTTATAAAATCTGCAAAATGTTAATATATAAAAAAGAAGGATCATCAACATTGTATTTTGTTTTCTAGTACTGCCCTGACCAAGCTATTTCACACTGATGTTTACATATAATTTACACACAATAATAGCCAAATTCACAAAAACAGCCCAAAAAGTTAAGATACACCACTTTCTTAATACTGTATGATGTTACCTAGACATTCAACACTTATGTTTGTGATAATTATTCATGACTCTCATGTTTGTCCTTGACCTGACTCATGTATTTTGTTGCCTTCCTGTTTATATTTGCATTACTTAATATTTGAAACTTTAGTAACTGATTTGTACAAATCATCCTTTTATCTACATTGTACATCACTGTTGGAACAAGCTCACAAATTTTGGAAAAGCAGACAATTTGTGGCTTTTATGGCTAATAAAACAAGCCTCTCATGAACAGCTATCACGAAGCTCAAAAACACACAACATAAAATTTAGAACGAAGAGTCTGTACACCTTCGAACTGGGTTATTTTGGTAAATTTGAGTATTATTATTATTATTGTGTTATGTGAAATACCTCATTCAGGTCAGTGCTAAATAAAACAAAATATTTAAAAAAGTGATTCTTACGTCTTTTTTAAATATCACTTTAAGAAGATGAGCACAACTAAATATTCATATAGATACTGTAACAAAGTTAGTAGAACACTTGCAGCAATAGAATCATAAATAATGCGTTAAATTTTGCAGCACAACACTAAAAAAAAAAACCTTCATATTGATTTTCATATTGCAGAACAAAATAATATTTACTGCTTTAAATCAATGAACTGAATTAAATTATGATGCACTTCAAAAATATTTGAATGAGATGTTATCAACATGCCAAGAAATGTTGCAGTTCCAATTGTGTGCTTATTAAAAAGCTTACCTTCACATCCTGCAGGTAGTCCCTCCAGAAAGCAATTACTCTGTTCTCATTTGCACGTTTGTTGCTCCCATTCTCTGACCACTGTATTTCAAATAGGTCATCCATTATGTCTGCTGTCAGCTGATCCGACTGGTGACAAAACAGGGATCTAAAAGCTTCTGGATGTTGTTGGACTTTTGCAAGGATGCCAAGGGTGCCAAGGGTTTTTAGTCCATCCCTGAACCTATATTAAGAGAATTTAGTATGATTCATAACAACACTCTGTGAATAAATTTTATTAAGATAATAATGAAATAATTGTATTTCATTTTATCAAGTAAATACATTTGTTTGATTCAAAAGATTTATCCAATGGACTGTGTATATTTCTGAAGTACTAACAAACCTTTCAAATGGTCCACGAACACGATTCAGCACCTGAAACATCAGTAAGTCCTCAACCAGCCCGTCTCTGTCACCTATGCTTCTTAACGGCCTAAGAGAGCCTGCGTTGGCAAGATAGTCCGTAATGGGCTCAGTTGAGTGCCGGAGCTCTTCAAGAGTACTGGCTCCAGAAACCTGTATGCAAGCAAATGGCATGTGCATTTTAAATTTAAGTTAGAAATATGTCAGAGAAGGTTTTCTATAAACAATATTGTAATACTAGACTATGGCCTTTATAATGGAACACATTTTTAAGTAAATCAGATAAAGAATGATGGCATATAAGCAAATGAAATGTTTATACTGTAGTTGTAAGCAAACCTTTTTGATTTTATTATAAAGCTCGCAGTCAGCTACATCATCCAAGACAGGTTTGCACATGCCTGGGCCCTGAACTAAACTGTCAAATAGGGTCTTAGAGAAACAACCCGGTGCAGGTCCTCCATGTACAAGACTGACTGCAACTGCTCTCCCTGCTATGAAATACCTGTCCTCCCTGATGGCTGACATGAAATTAGAGAACACATGTCAATACAACAGCCTTCACAGTTTCTTAAAATAACAGTTATGCAATGTAGAATAAAAGTTCTTAAATCTGTACAAGAAACAGCACAAATATAATGTATACCTTGTGAATCAAGAGCCAAGTTGAGACTGCCTTCTTTTCCCTCAAACATTGAAGACTGCAGTAGTGCCGCCAGGAGTAGCCGTAAAAATTCCCGCCTAGGACCACCCAGATCAATAGCCTCTTCATACTTCCCTATATCATCAGAAAACCTGATTACCATTCTGTTATTTGCAGGGGCGTAGCACCAAATTCTGGGCCCTATGCACAAGCAGTGGCCATGGGCCCCCTTAAGTAATGTCATTTCTAATTTTGTGTTATGCCGTTGTGTTATTAGCACTGATAATTGCGGTGGAATTGAAGTGTTTTGTAACCACAGCAGGAGTTCATTTGTAGACTATTTGCTCTCACATTTTGGGCTCACCTTTCTTGGGAAAGAAATTTGTTAGCAGTTGCTTTCCCTCATTTCTTTTTTTATCCCTTTCTTGCCTCTCTTTTCTTTTCTGAGAACCGGATTTAGCTTTCTTAGATATCATCTTCCATAGCACAGTTCTGCACTGCCGTCTGCCGCTTCAGCAGAATGAACGCTACTTCAAATGCGCCTAGTCAAAAAGCCCGGTGAAGGTGGACTAAACCATTTCGTGCAAGGGAGAGGGTGCCTGTCCGCAGACACTATATGTACTTGGACACCATTTAATACATCAATCAACTGATGCATTTACCCAAAATAATAGTTAACATTTATTGTGATCTTAAAATGATATTTAAAATAAAATTTCACTCCTCAGGGGCCCTCCCCCCACTTGGGGCCCTGGTAATTTAGTCCCACTTTTCACCCAACTACGACGCCCCTGGTTATTTGGGTTTGTATGAGAGTCTTGTAAACCCCCTACGGCACCATCCAGCACAGATGCACGGTTGATATTAAACTTGCAGGTTTGATTGGAGTTTATTTTTGTAGCAAGTTCTTCCAATATTCGCTTGATGGGGATTTCCACTGCAGGGGGAATTCTAAAGAAAAACAGGTTTTAGCATTTAAACTTCATTATAATATGTAAATATTTATCAAATAAGATCAAAATATGTCATGTCTATTAGTTACATAAATTGGCTGCATTGTAGGGAATACATATGCCAATAACTATTGAATCAGATGGTGTTACGAATCTGGTCGGTGTTCTGCGGACCGCTCACCACCAGATGTCGCTCTCACCCCTTCATCACACTCTGACTGTTGTACCACACCCCGGACTACATCTCCCGTCATGTATCACGCTGATTGCGTCAGCTCATGTGACCAATCAGCAGCACCATAAAAGCCCCGGTCTTTTCCCATGCATCACGGATTGTTGAATTGTTGAATTATAGTGTTTCTCCCTTTGTGTAGCGTTTCATAGTTCCTTGTGTTTTTGATTCTCTCGCCTGGCTCCTCGTTTCCGACTGTTCGCCGCCTGCCTTTTCGGACTATCGCTCGTCTTTCTGGACCATTCTCTCGTTTCGCCTCCGACATTCCTGTTTACTGTTGTCTGACCTTGCCTGCCCGACCATGTATCTGTCTCGTCCCATTAATAAAAGCGTGCATGTGGATCCGCTCGTCTCTCGTCACTCATTCCCGGTTACAGAACAATCCGTCACAAAAGGATCCAGCAGCTTTTCACCCGGACATTCTGCAGATATGGACACCAACAGGACTTTATTTCGGATCAAACAGAGAACACACACACTCGAGCAGTACACCCGTGAGTTTATTTCCATTTCAAATTATTCCACCCTCCCGGACTGTACAATTATTGAAATTTTCTGTGATGGCGTAAATCAGCCTTTAAGGGCGAGGCTGAGACGCGAGGGTCCGCGTTCGTCTCTCGCGGAATTTATGAACTTTGCCTTATTGTGTGTGGGCTCGCCGTGTACTGTGGGGGTCGCGAAGGAGGAACGCGACAACGCGGATATGGCAGCCGCGCATCCCGCGCGCAGATTGGCGGTAACGCCGGATCACGACGCCACAAACAAGTTTTCCGCCTGGATCTGTGGTGCCCGTTCACAAGATGGCGGCGGCGCCGG
>VONZ01002365.1:0-54796 GCA_012976165.1 Labeo catla
ATCAGTCTTACGTAAATGAAACAGGTGAAGTTGATGTAATATTTCCCAGTGTTAAACAAACCCTGCTCAGTGTTCATGTGTTTCCACACTACAGAGTGTTCAAGTAGCATTGACACAGTGTTGGAGTTAAGGAGATCATTATGTCATGATTGACCAATAATAATCAACACCTGCTGTTTACAAGCAGAATCACAGAAGAGAAACACAAGAATCAGACACAGCCAAAGATAAAATGAACTTAAATAAATTTAATAGACATTAAATCTCTGATTAAACAACTCCACAAACATTACAGTTTGATTTGATTTCTGTCATATATCCACAAATATTATTTGAGAACATCTAAACAGAGGTTTAGATGTTTTATTTATTTATTTATTTTTTAAGTTTCAGTTGACCTCACCATCATGGTGATCAGGGTTTACTTTAGTTGGACTCTTGACTTTTTTTTTTTTTTTTGGCTGCTGTAATTGTGTGTATAAAGCACATCTATTACAGCAAAATAAAAAAGTCAAAAAATAAAAAGTCTGATTTGGTGTATTTGGTAAATTTTTTTTGGTTGTGAAATCATTATCATCCAGTGGCCTGATGCACTGATCTCATGCGGTTAGTCTATTATTTTCATGATGTTTACAACAGGTGTATGAACTATTATGGATTATCTATTATAGTTTATCTTATACATTAAACTTTGAAATCTACGGTGTTCTTTTGACACACACAGACATCAAGAATCAGCATTTGAATCTCAACAATGGTGACATTCAACAGCTGCATGCTGGGTAACAGCAGATTATAAAACTCACCCATGACTCCCAGCATGCAGCTGTTGAATGTCACCATTGTTGAGATTCATATGCTAATTCTTGATGTCTGTGTGTGTCTAAGTGACTCTGGAGATCTTGAAGTAATAATAGTAACAGTTCATGCGACTACTGTAGATATCATGAAACCAAAAGGTAAACCACAGAACGATATCAGCAAATCAGGCCACTGGATGATGATTTATTAAATGTTCTTGGTTAATTATTATTGAAGGTGTATATCAATAATAATTAACCAAGATCATTTAATAAAACTCTTTTTTCTTGTTGTTTGTTTGTTGCTATAACAAATGTGCTCTACAAACACAAATACAGCAACCAAAGAGAAAAAAAAAAATTAAACTAAGAAAGTCAAGGGTCCAGAGCCCAACTAAAGTAAACCTTGTTCACCATGATGGTGAGGTCAAATGAAAAGTTTTTTTAATAAAACATCTAAACCTCTGTTTAGATGTTCTCAAATAATATTTGTGGATATATGACAGAAATCAAGTCAATCTGTAATGTTGTTTGTGGAGTTGTTTAATCAGAGATTTAATGTCTTCATTTATTTAAGTTCATTTGATCTTTGGCTGTGGCTGATTCTTGTGTTTCTCTTTCCTTCTGTGATTCTGCTTGTAAACAGCAGGTGTTCATCATTATTGGTCAATCATGACATAATGATCTCCTTAACTCCAACACTGTGTCAATGCTACTTGAACACTCTGTAGTGTGGAAACACATGAACACTGAGCAGGGTTTGTTTAACACTGGGAAATGTTACATCAACTTTACCTGTTTCATTTACGTAAGACTGATGCATTTGAATCACATTAAGTTTACTTGATTTGTTTAAATTAAAACTACGTAATCTAAATGAATGGAAAAGATGTGCGTAATTGAATTACGTTAAGGGCTGAAATATTTTTTTGAGTGTAAGGAAAGGACTGAAGGTCCTTGTGATAGCCATGTAGAAATGTAGCTTTGCCAGAATAAGAGGATCTTTTTCAGCAGCTTCAAGAGTGTCATAAGATGCCGTTCCTGGATTTGGTATCTTCTTTTTCCTGACTGCATCCATGTACATGGTCACTGATGGCCAAACCTTCAAAGCTCTCTACGACTGGTAGATTTTCGAGCCACCTGTGTCCACAGAACGGAAGTGGAAATTTTGTGCATTTGGTTAGAGCCGTGAAATCCTCTCTCCTAGCTGGCGCATTGTGGAAGAGTATGTGCAAGGCCCTTAGAACCTTCTCCATGTGCCAAATGGAGAAGCCGAGTTTGCAGGCATTGTGGAGGGTGTGGAGGCCACAGCTCCCCACCACAATTAGCTGTGTGCCACCAAACTGCTCATGATGCTCCTGTTGCAGGAGATCTAAAAACCTCCAATTAACATTTGGTCCATCCATAGAAACAGATAGAAGGTTTTTCAAGTCCAACTGCAATGCACATTCCTAGGGAAAAGGTAAATAAATAAAAATATAAAAGTATATATACACACACACACATACATATACATGTATATATATATAAAACTTTTATACATAAAACGTTCTATTAAAACCATAATAGATTGATTGTTAATGAAACAATTAAACACACACACACATATACATACATATTATATATATATATATATATATATACACACACATACATATATATATACATACATGCACATACATACATACATATACACACACACACACACACATATACATATACACATACATATATATATATACACACATGCATACATACATACATATACACACACACACACACACATATATATATATATATATAGACACTCCATATCATTTAAGAATAATTGCTTCCAATGATACATAAAAATTTGATTTGTGATGGGTTGGTACTTACTTTGAAATGGTGAAGCAAATCCTGAGCTGTTCCATGTCCCATGAATTGTGACCCTAGGTATCTTGACTGGACACGATCCTGCCCCCAAAATCGAACATGCAAGTCCAACTGCTTACTTTTGGACATTTCATTAAGGCTCTCATCAAACATTAAAACAAACATTTCCTTGTTAACATCCGCAACGAGGAGCTTGGTTATGTAAGGAGCCAGTCCAAATCTGGCAATGTATGCGGTTTTGTCTTTGCCACACTTAAATGTATGAGCGATTTCAGAGTCTGGAAACATAGTTCGGAAAACGTCACCGACAGCTTCGTTATCGTATGCAGACACCAGAGTACCTCGGCTCTGAGTGTTGTGGTAGAGGCAAACGTTGCTCTGATGTCTGCTGGAGCGGAAACCGCAGTGCACTCAAAAAAATATTTCAGCCCTTAACGTAATTCAATTACGTACATCTTTTCCACGCATTTAGATTACATAGTTTTAATTTAAACAAATCAAGTAAACTTAATGTGATTCAAATGCATCAGTCTTACGTAAATGAAACAGGTGAAGTTGATGTAATATTTCCCAGTGTTAAACAAACCCTGCTCAGTGTTCATGTGTTTCCACACTACAGAGTGTTCAAGTAGCATTGACACAGTGTTGGAGTTAAGGAGATCATTATGTCATGATTGACCAATAATAATCAACACCTGCTGTTTACAAGCAGAATCACAGAAGAGAAACACAAGAATCAGACACAGCCAAAGATAAAATGAACTTAAATAAATTTAATAGACATTAAATCTCTGATTAAACAACTCCACAAACAACATTACAGATTGACTTCATTTCTGTAATATATCCACAAATATTATTTGAGAACATCTAAACAGAGGTTTAGATGTTTTATTTATTTATATTTTTTAAGTTTCAGTTGACCTCACCATCATGGCGATCAGGGTTTACTTTAGTTGGACTCTTGACTCTTTTTTTTTTGGTTGCTTGTAATTGTGTGTATAAAGCACATCTATTACAGCAAAATAAAAAAGTCCAAAAAAAAAAAAAAATCTGATTTGGTGTTTTTGGTAAAAAAAATTTTGGTTGTGAAATCATTATCATCCAGTGGTCTGATGCACTGATCTCATGCGGTTAGTCTATTATTTTCATAATGTTTACAACAGGTGTATGAACTATTATGGATTATCTATTATTGTTTATCTTATACATTAAACTTTGAAATCTACGGTATCCTTTTGACACACACAGACATCAAGAATCAGCATTTGAATCTCAACAATGGTGACATTCAACAGCTGCATGCTGGGTAACAGCAGATTATAAAACTCACCAATGACTCCCAGCATGCAGCTGTTGAATGTCACCATTGTTGAGATTCATATGCTAATTCTTGATGTCTGTGTGTGTCTAAGTGACTCTGGAGATCTTGAAGTAATAATAGTAACAGTTCATGCGACTACTGTAGATATCATGAAACCAAAAGATAAACCACAGAACGATATCAGCAAATCAGGCCACTGGATGATGATTTATTAAATGTTCTTGGTTAATTATTATTGAAGGTGTACATCAATAATAATTAACCAAGAACATTTAATAAAACTCTTTTTTCTTGTTGTTTGTTTGTTGCTATAATAAATGTGCGCTACAAACACAAATACAACAACTAAAGAGAGAGAGAGAGAGAGAAAAAAACTAAACTAATAAAGTCAAGGGTCCAGAGCCCAACTAAAGTAAACCCTGTTCACCATGATGGTGAGGTCAAATGAAAAGTTTTTTTAATAAAACATCTAAACCTCTGTTTATATGTTCTCAAATAATATTAGTGGATATATGACAGAAATCATGTCAATTCGTAATGTTGTTTGTGGAGTTGTTTAATCAGAGATTTAATGACTTCATTTATTTAAGTTAATTTTATCTTTGGCTGTGTCCGATTCTTGTGTTTCTCTTTCCTTCAGTGATTCTGCTTGTAAACAGCAGGTGTTGATCATTATTGGTCAATCATGACATAATGATCTCCTTAACTCCAACACTGTGTCAATGCTACTTGAACACTCTGTAGTGTGGAAACACATGAACACTGAGCAGGGGTTGAAATATTACGTCAACTTTACCTGTTTCATTTACGTAAGACTGATGCATTTGAATCACATTAAGTTTACTTGATTTGTTTAAATTAAAACTATGTAATCTAAATGCGTGGAAAAGATGTACGTAATTGAATTACGTTAAGGGCTGAAATATTTTTTTGAGTGTGCTTGAAGTTGAAGCTGATGCAGTCGCCGATGTTTGGGATGCAGTAGCGCTCTGTGGTAGGCCTACTGTTGTGGGCTCGACGGAGCAGATCTGGTAAATACCAGGTGTTTTCCGACAGGTTTCCGCAGCCACTTTGTGTTTTTCACACTGCATGTGCGTCTCCAAAGCTTTCACTCCCATTGTTCCCAGTTTTAGGGTTTTTTTGCATAATATGCACCGGACCTTGAACACACTGCCACTAACTGGTCTTAACCACGGCGCAAAATTAGGGTTATGTAACCAATTTTCACTAAATTTACATTTCCCCATGGCTAAACAAGGCTAAAGCTCAAACTACCATGGTTCACACAGCGTTACCGTAAAGCCTGTGTCAAGCGAACTCCCCGCGAACGCATATTTTAATTGGTTCCGCCCATTTTGTGACAAATAGACGAAAAGATTTCAAATTGAATAAATAAAATCTTCTTTACAGGGTCGGTTAGATTTCATTTTTAAGACCTTTGAAACGCGAATTTAAGACATTTTAATGCTAATTAAGGCCTTATTTTTAAATTATGGAATGTAAGACTTTTTAAGACTTTTTAAGGATCCGCGGATACCCTGTGTTTTGTCATAAAATGCTATAATTTTATGACAAAATAAAATGCTGTTACAATTACATTGTGTAATGAGATTAATGTTTTGTACAATAATCTCAGTCTGTACATAATTTTGAATATAGAAATATTAAATGAATGACAGAATTAAAGGATACTTGAAATGTAAATGTATAATGACCAGTAGGTGGCACTAAGTGACTGTGTTAATGAATCCTTTACCCAATTTGTTTAAAACTGATTCTTTCAGAAATAAAAGTCAGATAGCTGGCTGTTTATAAGCTTGACTTTGGTTGAATCAACCTCAGAGAAGAAAGTATCATGTTTTGTGTCTTGATTTTTTTTTCTTTAGATGTTTTAAAATGACTCGCATGTGTGCTTTTCCTAAACTACAGCGCAATAGTATAATGACTGAAGAGATTCTCGTTTAATAATAAACATGAATAAATAACCTATTTGAATGCACATTGAAAATAAAATAAAATCAGAACAGTTTAATACAAACGAATGTCTCATTAAATCGATGAGAGGTTTAAAAACATCTACACTTTCATTTAAATGCTGTTTTTCGTGTTAAAATGACACCTTTGATGCCACAGCTTTTTTTCGGAGTATAAGTGTAATTTTCATATTAACTTCACGCAATAAAACATGATTTTGTTAATATGTGAATCTGACATTTCCTGGCTTTTTTCATGATAAGTAAGCTCTAGGGGCTATATGAGCGTTTGAGATTAAAAAGGTTTTTTCAATTGTATTCTTTTTATGAAAATAACTGATTGTTTCGCTAGATAAGACCCTTCTTCCTCAGCTGGAATAATTTACAACCACATTTGTGATCGTTTGAAGCCGCATTTAAACTGTGTTATGGAATTTAAAAAACGGGGCACCATATCAGTCCATTATATGGAGAAAAATGCAGAAATGTTTTCCTCAAAAAACATAATGACAAGGGGGTGAGTACATTATCTGTGAATCTTTGTTTTGGAAGTGGACTTCTCCTTTAAGGGATGCCTTAATCACAAAATTTTTACTATGCACTGAAATGTGTGCTCCCTAAATAGCTGTGAAAACCAGGAAGCGTCGATGCTCACTACGTTCCCTTATAGGAAGTTCTGAAGCTCAAAACTTAAGAGACAAAATGACATGTGACCGATTTTAAAACACAAACCAGTATCATATTTCAGCGTAAACATACATCACTAGACAGGTAATGTCTAATCTAGCAAACATTACAATTTATTTATGGCTGAAATCTTGCACATTCATGTAACAAAGTATTTATCAAAATGTACTGTAAATAGCATTAAAAGAGATATTTATTTCAATGCTGTGTGTAAATATCAGTAGTGATGCTGTACAGTGAGGATGGAAATAGTCACCAGTGTGTAGTGAGCCACTGTCCTTATCAATGTCTGAATTTGTGAACACAATATATCAATACACAGCAAACTATTAAGGTGATTGAGACGCACCCACTCTATGACAGTGGACTTTGAGGGCCAGAGTTGAGAAGAACCACCAACACACTAATTAATTAATAATCACTCATAAAGAATGAGTACACTTTCATTTGAACAGGAATATGCAATATTTGACTCATATTCAGTGATGTTATTATTTTCTATTCCTTTTTGTGTCAGTCACAGCTAAATAAAACCAAAGTCCATTCAGCCACAGGTCACTGCATCTTTTGCTGTGTACGTTTTTTTTTATGTCAAACATATTCTCAGTATTTATATGTTTCGGCTTTTATAACCATTTTAGGGATCACTGTTTCAGTACGGTTCTTATGTACTATCCATTTAACATTTGAGCAGCTGAATTCTTTTAGTACTTGCATAGTAATTTTAATTGTACCACATTTGTGATGCATATATAGGAAGTGACGTAAAACTGTGTTGAAAATTCTAGAAAATTGTTCTTATGCTGTAAGTCAGTTCCCACTCTTTTGTTTGTTTGTTTTTAACATGTACATTTTGGTTCTTGTTTTCTTTCTCATTTTTAGATGCTGGAGAAAAAGCAGCCAGGCTGAAGCATTTAAAGTGGAAACTTTTGTCGTGGCTCAAAAATCCAGGATTGTGATGGTGGAAGGAGCAGAAGAAGCAGAAGACCAGAGATCAGGCAGAGATCTGCTGATGCCCCTGAGGGAACCGTTCAACTAATGTGTTAGTTAAACCAAACATTTTCAGCACTCACCTTCATGTCTTTCCAAACCTGTAAAACTTTTGGTCATCTTTGAAACATAAATGTAGATCTTTTTTAATGAAATCTGAGAAATTTCTGTCCCTCTGTTTCACAGTTTATGCAACTACCACTTTAGAGCCTCAGAAAGGTAGTAAAGACAGCATTAAAGTAATCCATGTGACTCCAGTTTAACCTTAATTTTATGAAGTGGTGTAAATGGTTTATATGCACAAAAAACATTGCATTTTTATTCACACTTATGGTGCTTTTGTGAAAATGTGTTGGAGATACCTAATGTATGAATAAAGACTTAATTTTGTTGTTGACATGAGAGTCAGTAATAAATGGCAAAATTGGCATTTTTTGGGTGAGATGTGTTCTAATGTGGTTAAAATTGGTCATTGTCCTGTGTTATAAAAATTTTCAGTATTCCAAAGATTATTGTTTTGAAAAATCAGTTTCAAATAAATACTGCTCCTTTGAAAGCTCTATTTGATGTAGTTCACATGAATAAATTACCTTTCACAATGTATTCATATAGAAAACGGTTACATTTTATAATTTTACTGTTTTTAAGGTATGTTTAATCAAATGCAGGCTTAATTTGTGATCAGGAAAGTGTTTTTTACTTGAAAGATGTATTTAATGTGTCAATAAATGTTTTAGTACTCTTTTGTGAATTGTCTTATTTTGAATATGAGATCAATATCATGAATTTATGGTTGAAATTCGGCCTGAAAAAGACGTCTTTTTAACTTTCACTTTACAACCATATTTAGACGTAATTCAGACGTCTTTTTGTCTTTCACTTTTCGACCAAATTTTCACGTTGTTTAGACGTCTGGCATTGTCGTCCTTTTGACGTCTTTTCGACGAGTTTTTGCTGGGTGGGAAATGTTTTATTGTTTTGTTTGGCGTTACCATCAAGGTGCCTTTTGCACCAGCTAGACATACAAAAGCTGGGTGTAAGCCTACACTGGGCTTTGCAACATCCAATTTTACGATAAATAATTACACCTATTGCACCAGCTAAAACTACGACCAGGCGCAACTACGGCGTAGACGATGTACTTCCACACAAACACATTCTCCCGGAGTGACAGCTGAGACAACACCCATGCTGCAATGGATACAGCTACTAATATAAAACTGAATTGCTGAAGACATCATAACAAGTGAAGCCACCGCAAAATAATTTCATGAACTAAATATTTCCTAACATGTTCGCTAACACAGGTTAGGTAAAATATAATGAATGTAATACAGTGTTTCTCTCTAGAGTTTTTTTTAGCTATCGAATTTATGTACAATGAATCTCTTTCCTGAGGTAAATGTGAATTTACTTGACAATTGTGCATTTTAGCCTCTTGACGTCTTTCTGTGGATGAAAAAACACTTTTATAAATTGTAGAGTTTGTGATAGAATTGACAGAATTTGAAAGCTGATTCTTTATTTCTGATTAAAAGTAAGCACAAAACATACTGTGATTACACTGTAAAATTTTTCGTTGTGAATTTACAGTAAATAATTGGATAAATTTTGCATGACTTTCACAGTAAGGATTACAGCAATATACTGTGAAATATACTCGCAGCAATTTACTGTAATTTTATATCTGTGATATTACAATGCATTGTTGTAAAAGCACAACGGTATACTGTAACTTCACAGCTTCAATGACAAAGCAATTACTGTGATATTACAGTACATTACTGGGGAATTACAACCTTTTGCTGTACATCATTACAATAAGGCCCTGTACTTTTACAGTGTGTACACTGAAAAAAATTATTATGGCCCCAATTAAATTAAGCATAATTAAATTTTGCAAGTTTAAATCATTTAAATTTAGTTTTGGATTTTAATTAATAAATATTAATTGGTTTTATGCGAAGTGCATGTGTTTTAAATCCAAGCCATTTGAATTAAATTCAGTTAAAAATATTAAGTTAGTTCTGTGCGTATGCGCACAAGTACACATTATCCCTGGCGCCAAAGGGAGTTTCCACACTGTAAAAAACAACCTATAGAATCTACTCAATAAAATGAGGTAAACTGAGGTAACAATTTACACTCAGTTTGTTTGGGTAGATTCTATCCTATATGTCTGAGTAAGGAATACCTGAATTTATCAATTTGTCGCCATTATAGTGGTCAGTGTTAGCATTAGTTTAGCTCTTTACCAGTAACTTCTTAATATTAGATTTTGTTTGGGTGTTGTAATTGAGTTATAACAGTCAGACAAACCAGAAGAAATTAGATTTTGTGGTTTTGAATATGCTTTGACAAAGTCACTAAGTAACAATCAGAATAAGTGAGTTGTATTTTGTTTATGTTGGTTTAATCAGACAGGTGTTTCTGAAATTTATTTGACCAGAAAAAATATAAGCAATTTTTAGATTTAGACACACAGACATCAACAATCAGCATGAGAATCACAACAATGGTGACCAACAAAAACGTATGTTGTAGCCAATCAAAACTCATCCATATCTCCCATCATGCATTGTGGCATGAATAAATTATGAGCTGATGATTTCCGTGATGTTTAGAGTTGATCTGTTTCTGAATATGCTGTTTGTCACCATTTTTGAGATTCATATGCTGATTCATGATGTCTGTGTGTGCCTAAAAGAACAGCTTTTGAAAGTTTTTTTTGATCGGAGGAGCTTGTAAGAAGTCCATTCAAAATTGTAAAAAAAAAATTCAGGCTTTATCATTTTTTTGCTGCTGTGAAACCACAAGGCAGTTGTAATAAATAAAGGATATAGAACTCTAAATGATTTCAGTGGCTCAAATTAAGTTTATTTTAAAACAGAATTATCACCACTGCATGACTTTTGCTCTTTGGCTTGTCTGGCTAGTTTAACTAAACAGTTGAACAAAAGCTAATGTTAAAAAGCTACGGGTCAAGAGCCCAACTAATGTTAACACTGTCCACTATAATGGTGACGTAAACATTTTGGTGTCTTCAGGTGTCTTCAATAATTTTCAATCATCACTCAATGAATCACTTAATTACCTCATTAACTGTAACACTGCTTCAGTGTTCATTTTAATACTCTTGAGTATGGACTCAAACTCCCGGGAGAGTTCATTTAACACTCTGCTTTTTGCTGTGTAGACTTTACCTACTTTTTTTTCTTTAGTTTGTCTTAGCTGATAAATTCAGGTATTCTTTACTCAGACATATAGGATAGAATCTACCCAAACAAACTGAGTGTAAATTGTTACCTCAGTTTACCTCATTTTATTGAGTAGATTCTATAGGTTGTTTTTTACAGTGTACAAAACCAACATTTATGGATCATTTAGAACACACAAGGCAAGAAAACACAAATCATTCTCTGAAGAGGACTTAAAGCCCGGCATTGTTGTCAGTGAAAGACCAGTCCCTATTTTTTCTGCAGAAGATGACATTGAATCAGACGAAGATGTCTCATTTGATGAACCTACATCCTCTGGTGTAATAACAGAAAATGCTGAAGACTTATCAAAAGCTATAGAGCACAAATTAGCCTCAGTCCTATTAAAGTTGGAGCATGTTTTTCTTGTACCTGGTGTGGCCATTGATGACCTTTTGCAGGAGTTGCAGTATTTAATTAGTAAAGTTTCAGTTCCAGTTGTTAATCAAACTATTCACCAGGTACTGCAGGAACATAATTTGCAGGTTGATAATGTTGTTGTAGATGAGTTAGCCACCTTTCTTTGCCAGTCACATCCAGTTCAAACAGCAATCAGAGAGCAAGGTCCACTTTCCACTACATGGAAACGGAAGGCATACTACAATGCCCATTTTTCAGTAGTAAAGCCTGTAGAGTATGTGCTTGATCGGAGTGATGGAAGGACATTTCAGTACGTTCCAATTCTACAATCCTTGCAGCAACTTCTGAGTTGCCAGCCAATACTTGATAATACACTTCATTTAAAATCAGTGTATAAAGGAGATGAATCTAAATATACATGTTTTTTTGATTCACTCAACTTCCAAAGGAATGAACTGCTTTCTGAACCTGCTATCTCTTTAATTTTGTACATTGATGAATTTGAGATCTGCAACCCCCTTGGCACGTCCAAGAAAAAACACAAAGTTTTTGGAGTTTATTGGATATTAGGCAATTTACATGAAGGATGTCAGTCATCCCTGTCTGCTATACATTTAGCTGCTTTAATTAAAAGCAGTGATGTTAAGCGTTTTGGGTATGACAAAGTGCTGGAACCACTGATTGATGACCTTGTCACGTTGGAGAGACATGGACTTTTCATTGAAAAACTGGGAAAGACTGTGAAGGGCACAGTTCAATGCATTGTTGCTGACAATCTTGGTGCTCACAGTATTGCCGGATTTGTGGAAAATTTCTCTGGAAAATATGTCTGCAGATTTTGTACAGCAGAGAAAGATGAATACCAGACTCAAGAAGTTGGATCTGAAACATTCTGCATCAGAACTGAAGAACTACATTCTGCTCATCTTCAGTTTATGAAAGACGATGACTTGCCTCACCATTTTGGTGTGAAAGGGGGGGGTGTGTTTTCAGAAAAATTATCACACTTCAATGTTTGCACAGGATTCCCGACTGATGTTGGGATGATCTCTTTGAGGGTATTGTCCCTTTTGAGATAGCTTTGTGCTTGACAGTCTTTTCATCTAAAAAGTATTTCACCTTGGAACACCTGAATAAAGCAATTCAGAACTTTCCATTCAAATGGAATGACAAGACAAATCGTCCACATACTGTTCCTCTCACATTTTCTGCAAGAAGAACAGTAGGGGTAATGCCCATGAAAATTGGAGCCTGTTGAGGTTTTTTCCTTTTTTGATTGGAGACAAAGTGCCTGCCAATGAACCTGCGTGGCAACTTCTAAATGATTAGAAAGATATTGTAGATCTTGTTGTCGCTCCTTCACACACCAAAGCTTCTGTAGCATATCTGGCCATATCTGAACATAGAATCAGATTCCAAGAGGTTTTTCCTGAGACTAAACTCTTGCCCAAACACCACTACTTGGAGCATTACCCTGAGCTAATTGAGAAATTTGGCCCTCTGGTTGCTCTGTGGACAATGCAATTCGAGGCAAAGCATAGCTTCTTTAAAAGAGTTGTGCGTCACACCAACTGCTTCAAGAATGTGCTCCTATCATTGTCACAAAGACATCAGTTTCATATGGCATATCACCTGTATCAGTGCAGCTCTCTTACACCAAGATTGGAAGAATCACATGTTTCTAATCTTCCCATTGATGTTCTGAATGAAGACATATCACGGACTGTACAACAGAAACACCCAAACCTGGAGGTTGTGTGCTTGGCCAAGGAAGTAACATTTAAAGGCTTCACCTACAGAGAAAGTATGGTCATTGCTAATGGAGAATGTTCAGGACTTCCAGAGTTTGGCGAAATTGTGCAAATTATTGTGTTGGAGGACAAACCACTGTTCATTGTCAGAAGACTTGATGCATGGTATATTGAACATTACAGAGCCTATGTCTTGGTCCAGTCTTCTGACAAGAAAATTGAACTTTTAGAGCACCATGACCTTACAGACCCATATCCACTTGTTCAGTACACAATTGGGGGGAGACGCATGGTGGCTCTGAAAAGATATATACATGTTTGAGGTTAGAATTGTTTATAAATTCTAAGAAAAGTGCACAAGATGTAGTGAACTTGTAAATGTCTAGCAATTATCTATTATTTGTTCTGTGTCTAATTTCTGTGTCTTATTTATTTTCTTTTTTCCAGAATCTGTTAGCATGTCAGGAAGAAGATCTGCCAAACTTTTGGTGATTGTGAGTCAAGATGATTCAAGAAAAGTTGCTTCTGCCAGATGGAATTCCTGAATCAGTGGATGAGCTCATTGAAAAAGTGAGGGAAGCTTTTGGATTAAATTGTAGATTCAGACTACAGTATCAGGACAAAGATTTTGGGGATGTATTTGTAAATTTGACTGACACTGGAGAACTTGAGTTTTGGCACTCTAAAGATTATCCCGTTGCCAGACAAAGACTCATTCACTGCTCAAACAAATGATGGGACCCAGTCTAATGATGATGCTCTGTCCTCCGCTGGCTCTGGAGACACTGATGATACAATCATCCTCTCACCTTCTGGCTCAGAAACAGTTTCTACAAGAAATCAACAGTGGCCAAAAGAATTTAATATTCCACGCTTTTCTTGTGACACTGAACTCCAATTAGAGAGAGGAAATGCTCTTTTTAAGGCTAACGGAACAAGGCTGACTGTCACTCCCAAGATGAAGTCTGATATTCTGGAGAAGGTTTGTGATGAGATATACAAGTATAAATCTTATCCCAGCAGTGCAAACTTCTGTGAAGTTTCAGAGGCACTTATCAAGAAACACCCTTGCTTAGCAGAAAAAGGATCCTTCAATGGGTGCTATGGGAGGACACAGAGACTTAAAATGAAGATGGGAAACCTACGCACACAGTTGAAAGGTCTCAGATGCCCTGAGTATTTGGTCAATTCTCTGAAAACCAAAGCCTCAGACCATGCTTTTCCAGCAAAAAATGTTAAACGACCTAAACGTGGTGAGGCCAATCATATCCCATCCCTTCCTGCTGGAGAGACATCAGCAAACCTTGAAATTGAGCGCCTGGCACTTTTAAAGGAAGTGAAGAAAAGAAACAATGCAATGACAATCAGAGAAAAAATGACAAAGACGTTTGCCTTACGCAGACAAGAGATTGTGAAAGATGGCCAGCTCTGTTTCAACAAGAGGAGGTAAAAGCACTTATTTTATTGAAAAATTTTAAAATGTAAGTGACTAATCCTGAATTTACCATAGTTTTTACCATGGGATTTTAGTATGTAGTGTTTTTGAAAATGTCTTAGATGCCCTGATTATACCTTTTGTTGTTTAATGCTTTGTGTGTATATGTATTTTTACAACTAGTTTTCAAAGTGAAATAATTTTTTTCATAAGTCTTTTTTTCGGTTTCTCTTTCTTACAGATTAATGCCGAATTTTTGCGCATCACGACCTTACCTTTACAATCGAGATTTGTGGCCTCTTTGGACAGACAGAGCTCTCAGCTTGTCCATGTTATTAGGAGCAAAGGTGGAGTCCTCCGTGGAAAAACTAAGGACACTAGTAAAGTTATGGATCAGGTATTGGTTCCATGCGAACAAAATTGCTTGTGGCAATCAATTTAGTAGTGTTTTGGTCTAATAAAAACAATACATCTTGAACATTTTGTAGAGTCTGGACATACACATCAGAAGAGAGTGCCTGCTGAAGTGCCTGATCATGTACCTTGGTGAAAATGCAAGCTGTCTGATCAAAGAATACCAGGTAATGTAGACAATGCAAACTACTGAAATTTTCTCCAACCATGTTTGCCTTAAAGTTATATTTCACTACCAAATCAACATTTCCCCATGTTTTACTCGCTCTCAAGGCATCCTATCTGAATATGGTTATATTCTTGAAGAGCAATACAGGTAAAGTTATAATCTTGCATATCATTTTACTTCCAAGTGGTATTATGGGAGTGAATTGTTGACTTTTTGAAGCTTCAAATAGTGCATCCATTGATCAAAGAACTCCTCGACACGGCTCTGTGGTCTTAACAAAGGTCTTCTCAAGCCTTGAGGGTGAGTAATACGTGGGGAAATTTTGATTGGTAGTGACATATTGCTTTAAAGTAGTTCAGTAATTGTGTTATCATTTACACATCAGCCTGTGTGACTTTCTTCCACAGAACACAAAAGAATATATTTTGAAGAATGTTGTCAAGAGCCCCCCATTCACTTGCATTAATACTTGCAATAATAGTGAATGGGGGCTGTGCTGTTCTGTTACCAACATTGTTCAAAATTCTGCAAAGGACAGTAATTCATACAGGTTTAAAATGACAAGAGGGCATGTAAATGATGACAGAATTTTGAATGTGAATTATACCTTTAAAAGGGATTGGTTCACTCAAAAATGCATTTTGAAAACTGTTGAGTAGATTGATAAATGCCTCTGATTGGCCGTTGTGGTACTGCACTCAACAAATATGTCTGTGATTGTCTACAATGGTCAACACATGGGAGTGTTTGATTGTACAAGTGTTTAAGTGTTAAAAGCATTTTCAAAGCCAAAGAGAGTGTAAAAGTATGTCTTCACCCCAAAATGAAATTTTTGTCATCACTTACTGTACTCTTGTAATAAACCATACAAATTTTATTTTTACGCTGAACACAAATGAAGATATTTTAATGAACATTAGCAACAGACAATTGGGCTCTACATTGACCTACATAATAGGATCATACAAATAATATATATATATTTTTTTTTATGAATGTTTTTTTTTTCTCTCCCTTCCAAAGTCCCTCAATTACTCTCTGTTCTTGTATGTTTTTAGGCTGACCAGAGGGAGGAAGCGGAGAGAGAATTTGAAAAGACCACCATGGCATTTTTTGTGATTTGTGAAAGGGATGCTCTTAGTCGTGCTTTGGACATTTCCATTGTCATTGACGGTGTGGAAGTACTAAATGAGTTGCCCTCTGTTGCATGTGCCTGTGCCATGATGTTTGGACTCATTTATGCACTGAACTTAAAATATCGTGAAGGACTCAAATATACCTTTGAGGCCTTGTGAATTTACATTGTGTAAGTGTGTCTATGTATATGGACACTAAAAACTGTTATACAGTACGTTTATGTAACAATACTATACACATTTTAGAAATGTTTTATAACAAAAATTGTCAAGTTTATGGTGTTTACATTGTTAGACGGTGTGTATTTGTAAGAGAATACTGTACACATTGTAAAAAATGTATTTTGACAAAATAAATTGTCAAAAGTTTGATGTGTGAAGTTGTTTGTCTTAGATGATAAAATTGCACATTCTGAAAGTAAATAAATTGCTTTATATTACATTATTATTTTAAGTTGTATATGGTTGGATATTTTGTTATATGTAAAGTAAAAGAATTAAGTTAATACAAAGAGAAAACATTTTGACAAAGTATAATTTGAGATTTTCTTAAACTTAAAAACTTTATTTGATTCAAAGATACTTTTTACTTTGGCAAAGTAATGGATAGTTAATTCTTTCCAAAGTAAAAATTTAAAGTTGATAAAAAGTAAACTAATTAGATGTAACAAGTTGACGCAAAAATTTTACTTTGATCCAATGAAACACTTTTTTCAGTGTATGAGCACTTTGACACAGATAAGTTGCATTATTGTACAAGTCGACTGATGTATAAGACACATTTTATCATTTCATTTAGAAATAATGTAAAATAAACTAAATATTTACAAACATGTATCTATATTCCCCTCGTTCCACAAAAAAATCCCATAAATTTAGCAGTGTTCAGAACAGAAAAAGGAACGAAAATATAAGAAAAAACAAACACAAATTCACTGTAAACATTTATTATAAACGCCCAGCCTAAATATTTAAATCAAAACTGCACAATACAAACTGAATACAAACTCACTTGCCCTTTCTCATTCATCACAAATCCTAATGTACGCGATTTGCGCTTGAGCTTGATTGCTTTATAAGTCGCCTTGGAAATTGCAGAATGTTTCATATGATAAAAAACGAGATTTATAGTCCAGAAAATACAGTACTGTATCCAGTAAAAAAAATGTGAAGAAGAAGAAAGCATATCTTTGTAAAATAAAACAACAAATTATTTCCATGTTTTCCCCACACAATTACAGTGCCCGTGAGCAGGAGGATGTTCTCCTACTGGAAAGTCAACAGAGCATTTTAAGCATTTATTTTTAAAACATACCAAGGCATTTTTCAAAACAAATGAACACCTTTTTTAACACAAGTAACTTCATTATAATTGTGCTAGTTTTGTAGGGTGTATATTTTGACTTTTTTTTGTATTTGCTGTGTGGCTTGGACGCGGACGTCCGTCAAATCTAGTGAGGCGCGAAATCTAGTCTTTAGCATAGACTGTAAAAAAAGATGGACGACGCGTTTCTGCTTTAGTCCACTATAGAAAAGTGAAGCAAAAGCATCTCAATATGGCCGCTGCCATCTTGGTGGAATTGACATATCTGAACTGGACTGTTCCATTCTGAACGGATTCGGTTCTTGGTACTGGAGGATTCCACCGTGAGTATCATCCTGGGACACCCCTGGTTGCAACAACATCGCCCCACTCTCCGCTGGGATCCCTGTGATGTCACAGGCTGGAGCGCACGCTGTTTTGAACATTGTCTCTCCAACATTCCTCAACCACTTCCTGTTCCAGTCATGCTGTCGTTGACTCTAGTTGAAAGCCCCGAACCAGAAAATCCTCCAGAAATCCCGGCGGAGTATGTGGCGTTCCAGGATGTCTTCAGTAAACAAGCAGCCACTCATCTTCCACCACATCGGCCATGGGACTGTGCAATTGACCTGCTGCCTGGAGCCAAACTACCCAAGGGTAAGGTTTACCCTCTGTCCATCCCGGACTGCCAGGCGATGGAGGAATACATCGAGGAAGCCCTGAGACAAGGTTTTATTCAGCCATCCACCTCGCTGGCCGCTTCGAGCTTCTTCTTCGTGGGCAAGAAGGATGGAGGTTTAAGACCATGCATTGACTACAGACAACTCAACTCACAGATCATTCGGCAGCCTTATCCTCTACCCCTGGTACCTGCCGCCCTCGAAGAGCTTCGTGGAGCCCGGGTCTTCACAAAGCTGGACCTGCGGAGTGCATACAACCTCATTCGTATTCGTAAGGGAGACGAGTGGAAGACGGCCTTCATAACACCCACGGGGCACTATGAATACCGGGTTATGCCGTACGGTTTGTCCATCAGTCCCTCCGTCTTTCAAACGTTTATGAATGAGGTGTTCCAGGAGTACCTGCATCGGTTTGTGGTGGTCTATATCGATGATATTCTGATCTACTCCTGGAACCAGGCCAAACATCACCAGCACGTCTAGCAGGTCCTCCAGAAACTTTGCCAACACAGTCTGTTCCTCAAGTTGGAAAAGTGTGAGTTCCATCAGTCTACCGTCCAGTTCCTAGGTTACAACATCAGTGCCGAGGGCGTGCAAATGGACCAGGGGAAAGTCATTGCTGTCCAGAAGTGGCCACTACCCAACAGTGTCAAAGAACTTCAGCGCTTCCTTGGTTTCACCAACTTCTATCGCCGGTTCATTATGGATTACAGTACTATTACCACTCCGTTGACTTCCCTCCTGCAGGATAAACCTAAACAACTCATTTGGAACCCCACTGCCCACGAAGCATTCAAAAGGCTAAAGACCACCTTTAGCACCGCTCCTGTCCTACACCACCCAGACCTTGAACGCCCGTTTACCGTGGAAGTCGACGCCTCCACCATTGGCGTAGGAGCGGTGCTATCACAAGCGGTCGGCGGCAACTCAGTCCTCCATCCCTGCGCCTTTTCCCGTAAGCTGACTCCGGCAGAGCAGAATTATGACATCGGGAATAGAGAGCTACTGGCGATTAAATTGACCCTGGAAGAGTGGCGACATTGGTTGGAAGGAGCTACTCACCCATTCACCATCATTACAGATCACAAGAACTTACAGTATCTCAGAGAAGCTTGTCATCTGAACCCCAGGCAAGCCCGCTGGGCTCTCTTCCTGACACGTTTCAATTTCACCATCACGTACAGACCTGGCTCCATACCAGCGGATGCTCTCTCTCGACAGTTCTCTCCCGAAGCAACCTCAGACCCGGAACCCATTTTACCCTCAGAGCTCATCGTCAGCCCCATCATCTGGGACCTGGATCAAGCTATTAAACAAGCCACTCTCCAGGAGCCAGCTCCGCCGGAATGCCCAGAAGGAAAGACCTATGTGCCCCTCTCCCAACGTCAAACACTTCTGGGCACAGCTCACGGGACTCCGGGCTCTGGACACCCAGGCAGCAGTAGGACCCTCTCCCTCATACAATCTCGTTACTGGTGGCCCAGTATGCACCAAGACACCATCAGGTACGTCCAAGGCTGCTCAGTCTGTGCCAAGTCTAATTCACCCCGTCAACTCCCTACAGGAAAGCTGGTTCCCTTACCTGTCCCGGAGAGGCCCTGGTCCCATCTTGGTGTGGATTTCATCACAGACCTGCCAGAATCTGAAGGTAACACCTGTGTCCTTGTCATTGTTGACCGGTTCTCTAAGGCTTGTAAACTGGTACCCCTGAGGGGGTTACCCACAGCCATGGAAACGGCAGAACATCTGTTTCACCAGGTCTTTTGGCATTATGGTCTGCCAGAGGAGATCGTTTCGGACCGGGGTCCTCAATTCACTTCCCACGTATGGAAAGCTTTCTTCAAGCTACTGGGTATCACTGTTAACTTGTCATCTGGTTACCATCCACAGACTAACGGCCAGACTGAGAAGAAGATCCAGGAGCTTGGACGTTACCTCCGTGCATACTGCCAAGACGACCAACACAGCTGTAGCAGGTTCCTCCCGTGGGCCGAGTACGCACAAAACTCTCTCTGCCAAGATACCACCGGCCTTACACCATTTCAGTGAGTACTCGGTTACCAGCCTCCGCTATTCCCCTGGACGGAGGAACCCTCCAATGTTCCAGCTGTCGACCACTGGTTTCGAGAAAGCGAGAGAGTGTGGGACTCAGCTCATCACCATCTACAGCGGGCAGTAAGACGACACAAGAACTTAGCTGATGCCAGGAGGAGAGCTGCACCCCATTTCCAACCAGGGGATCTTGTCTGGCTCTCTACCCATGACCTGCGACTGCACCTGCCCTGCCGTAAGCTGAGTCCCCGCTACATTGGTCCATTTCGCATCCTGAGGCAGATCAATGACGTGACATACCAGCTTCAGCTCCCACCCAGGTACAGAATTCATCCCACGTTTCACGTGTCCCTCTTAAAACCCTTCTCTCCCTCTGCCACAGACACCCCTGGAGCTGAAGCTGAGCCCCCTCCTCCGGAAGTACTGGATCAACCCTCAGTCTTCACAGTACGCGAGATCTTGGACTCACAATGTCGAGGGGGTCGCCTAGAATACCTCAGTGACTGGGAGGGATATGGCCCGGAGGAAAGATCTTGGGTGAACAGAGATGATGTCCTGGATCCATTACTCTTGCTGGAATTCCACCACAGCTACCCTAATCGGCCGGCCCCTCGCAGTCGCGGCCGTCCTCGGCGTCGGGAGCCGCCCCTAGAGGAGGGGGTAATGTCAGGCATTCACCACAGCCACCTCCATCTGCCACGTCACCCACAGCACCACCCACTCGTTCTGCCTCACCAGAGTTCTGATTAGATTCACCTGACTTTCGTTACCACGCCCTATAAATAGACTGCCTCCTCATTCAGTTGTTGTCTGGTCTACCGTTCACTACCCTGATGATAGCTCCAGATCCTCTCCTGCTCAGAATCTCCGGTGTGTACTCCGATTGCTCCTATTTACTTCCAAGACTGCCTTTATATCAGGAAAGTCAATTCAACCACAATACCTTGCCATTTCATGCTCGTTGTCTAACACTAAATCTGTTAATAAACATTCACTCATTCTGTTTTACTTCCATCTCTGGTCTCTTTCTTGTGCAAGCGTGACACATATGGCCTACTTTTTTGCATTTATGCAATATACTGGAGCCAAACCTTGGAAAGAGTCTACAGCTGCCCTCAGTGCAGACAGACCTTCAGTCCAAGACCTGCTTTAGCTAGAAACACTATGCTGGCTGAAGTGGTGGACAAACTGAAGAAGACTAAACTTCCTGCTGATTGTTACGCTGGAGCTGGAGATGTGCAGTGTGACGTCTGTACTGGAAGAAAATACAAAGCTAGTCCAGTCTGGTGTGTCTGAACTCATACTGTCAAACTCACCTTGAACAACATGAGAGGTTTTTCAAAGGAAAGAAACACAATTTGACTGATGCCACTGGACGACTGCAGGATATGATCTGGCATGAACATGAGAAACATCTGGAAATGCACTGTATCACTGACCAACGATGCTGTGTATGAAATTTGAACATAAAAACCACAACACTGTATCAGCTGCAGCACAGAGAACAGAAAAACAGGTAATATTTAAAAGTAGGTATTGATGACATATTGCTGAAACCTGAAGTATACTTCGATTTTGTACATTTGCTAAGCATGCATACAGTTGAACACATACCCTCGCACACACATAACAACTGAAATATACATAATGCTTTAGATCCGTTTCGTATGTGTTTTGAGTGTTTAGAGATGATGTCTGGAAGAGTTTCACTGCTGAGCCTGTTTGGTGAAAAAGCATTGTAAACCCTCGACACAATCTTCCTTAAAATAGACCTCAATTGAGCAAGATAAAATAATAGAGTGAACTATTCACCTGTTTTTTGTCAAAATGTATACTTCCATCAGTCAAAATGCTAGTGTAACGGAGGCCAGTGGTAGGTGCTGTGCAGGTAAAACCTCAAGAGGCGTACTAGTGACTGAGGCTAATGGCTGCAGTCTTTAGACTCCCTGTTAGTGCGCCTGCCTCCCGTGCCGGAGACCTGGCTTCGAGACCCGGTCAGGGGTGCGTTTCCCGTACAACGATGTAACTCGCTGATTAACTAGCTAGTCACGACTGTTTCCCGAACATGGTCGCATCTCCGTCGTTTGAACCACATTAGTTCAACAATTTAGGGCCGTTGTTAATGATGTCACCGAGTAATAACTTCTGCTATTTAACTGATTAGAGATCTCAGAAATGCAGCTATATTGAACATGGCACCTAAAGACTAATTTACTATTTTTTGTTCCCTGACATTTTGCTTTATTTGATGTTTGATTCATCGCGTGTTCTCGCTTACGTCATACTCCGGTGTTCCCTCAGGCATTTGTGCACATGCACACTTCTCATAAACGTTGCTTATAAAGGACGCACAAACACCGGTGAGTCTGGAGAAGAAGAGAAGTTTGTCTCAGTCTCAGTTCAGACTCTCTTCCTTTAGTCCCACTGAAGCCTGAATCACTGTGTGTCCTAACAGCGCTCTGCACAGACAGCTGTGGAGGACAGTGAGAAGATCTTTACTGAGCTCGTCCGCTCCATTGAGAGAAGCCGCTCTGAGCTGATATGGAAAAGACAGCAGTGAGTCGAGCTGAAGGGCGACTGGAGCAGGAGATCAATGATCTGAGGAGAAGAGACGCTGAGCTGGAGCAGCTTTCACACACACAGGATCACATCCAGTTCCTGCAGGTAACACAGACGTAGAAGAACAAAGTCACAGTGGACTTGGACAAGATCCTACTGTGAATATAAAGAGAATGAATCTGATGCTGATGGAAGTACTGGATTGAAGAGAGTTACTAATGATAAGTTAAGTCAACAAGAGGTGCACAATCTGATGCTGATGCAGGTTATTGGGTGAAGTGTGGAGCTGATGAGTTTTGATTTCTGTTTTTTTTTTTTTTGTATCAAATTTTTATTGAGGTTTTGAAATTGTGATAGACCATACATAAACAATACAACCTAGACAATCAATCAGCATATAACAATGAGTATGAAAACAAAACAAAAAAATACCTAAAAAATAATAAGAAAATAAACTGCAATAATTCCAAGTAATATTCTTAAAGCAAATGACATAAATATAAAAAAAATCCACAAAATAAACCGTACAGAAATACATGTATAAATGAACAGATAAGAAACATAAATAATAATAATAAATCAAACTTAACATTCGTAAGAGTGCTGAAAGAGGTCTATAACGGTCAAAGAACCGACCATAACAGCCCAAACAGGAAACATCAAACAGCTTAAAAAAAAAAAAAAGTTTGATGGTGTCCTCTCTTGCACCATGAATGTGTGCAGTAGACATCTCAAGACATACAATGTCTATAAATGTAAAAATCCAAAGAAGCTTGTTAAGAGAATGTGGAGGCTTCCACCTTATAGCGACAATTTTCTTAGCTGCTGTCAAACCAGCTAGAAATACTCACTTTTGAATTTTGTTAAGTTGAATCTCAGAGAAATCATTTAAAAGAAAAACTGAAGGGGATAAAGGGACTGAAACATTTAAGATGGCTGATAAATCTTCTTTAACCATATTCCAAAAATAATTAACCCCAGGGCAGTCCCAGACCATGTGAAAGAATGTGCCAATTTCACCTGTGTCACACAGAGTGCATTTAGGATCAGGTTTAAGTTTCACTATTATATGTTGCAATCAAACTTGTAGCAAAATTGTGTAGTGCTGTATGTTGTTTCAGGGCTGGCATCATCAGAGGTCCTCTGAGGGGTTGGCATCATCTCTTCTCGGGTATTCTGAATCCAGACGGAATCTTGTGTAATTCCCAGTTACCAAGGAGTGTCAGAAACAGAGAAACAAATAGAGAAATAACTAGAAAAAGCCAAAACAACAGTCCAAGGAGGGGGAAACACTAGGAACAATCAGACAAACAGTCCATAAACCTGAAAGGCCACACTTTGCTGTTGATATGGGCTAGATCCGGGCCAGAGGAAATTTGCTGACTGGGGTACTGGACAAAAAAATGTGAAATCCTTCAAGTAATTCTGTCACTGTCATGCATATATTTGAGAATCGAGTGGATGCCTTAATGACTCATCTGCTTTTGTCACCTGCTCAACCCATTAGCGAAGTCGCGGATTACTTTTATTGAGTCCAGTTTCACGCCAGAGAAAGCCCACATATTTATCTGCTGGCCTGGGTAAAGGGGGTACCCGAATTCGAAAATCAATCTGACCAATTAATGTGTGACTTTATTGACTGTTACATAACCTGCCAGTTGCCGGACTACCAATGATCGCAAGCTTCATAAAATTGTCAGAAGTTCAACTTCACAGCAGAAAGCACTCAAAATCTTGCAACAAGAGAAGTGTGTTGTTCAGGGTTCCTTACACTACCCATGTCAAGGACCACCATCACCCGTCCACAACCACAGCGTTCTGAGGAAGATGAAAATGAAGACCAAAACTGCTCAGATAGAAAGAAGGCAAGATAGGATTCTGTTAAAAAAGCGATGATAAAACTCAAGCCATTGTTGGATTTGTTAAATGATCCCCAGGCCATCGTTTGACAACTTGTCAGACCTGTTGACCAAATGGAATCTGTCCATGGATGATTACAGTAATTATGCTGAGGCATTGTCCACTTCAAGTGTGATTCTGAGGAAGTATGATGAAGCTTGAAATGAACGATTTTCTGAAGAACATGATAAAGAGTGTTTACGAAACCAACGTCAATGAAGAGGACGAAATGAAACAAATAATGCAAGCCTACTCCAAACAGAGGCAAGTGAGCACTCAGGAGTCTGTGGCACAAACATTCAGCTTACCAATGAAGAAATGTTCACGGAGCGTTGTGTTTATACTAACGAATGATAATGTCCTGAAGATAAGTTTGCCGGTTATTGTCCTAAACAACAAAGATCCTGATTCAGAGGATGTCTGGATGTCAGGTATTATAGATATATACAGAGCAAGGCCTTAAACACTGACATTCGAAATGATGTGTCTGGCAGACTTTGTCGAATTACTGTGTTGTGTATGGTCTGCAAACTAAAGGAGAGAATGCCCACCGACTGCTCAACGATATGGGATTTATTCAAAAGAGAACTGTTGGTTAGGCTGCATTTATCAGGTATGCTCGGTATTCAGAGGAGAAACAACGAGAGTACGAGTGGATGGGGATGGACTGCGTTAAATGGGTTAGGGGATTAGGGTATGGTGAGCTTTTTTTTGTTGTGGGAGCAGTCTGATCGGATACAGCTCTTGAAAGCTTCTGACGACGAGCGACCGAGTGTTTGGATATGCTTCTGGGAAAGGCCTTTTTGGGCTGAGGTTGTTGCTGCGCCAATTTGAAACTAATGACTGGAGAAGTTATTGGCTTAAGATGCTTCTGAAACCAGAAACGGGTGATGCGTTGAAGCCATCTGTAAAAATGGGTTCAGATGGGTTTTTAAATTGCGATTTCCTGAGCTGTAGAAAGGCTAGGAGAGTTTTAAATGGTTGAATGGGCGATTGAAGGTTGAAGATGTAAATAATGTGGCGTTTCTTTGATTGGTCTGTCTTGCTTTGTTTTATGAAATAAGAGATGGCTTCGTTCAGAGATGGTTGGGTGGATGGCTGGGTTAAAGCTAGATGGGATAGCAAGCTCAGAGCATCTGAGGAAACTGAAGAAAGCCAAGATAAACATGGCATCTAACGTACAGGCGGTGTGGATGGATTGGTAGCCTTTACAGAGAGTGGAGATGCATTTGGTTGTATGCCTTTAACGAGTTAGGGCGGTCTGAGAATTGGTTATTTGGAGTAAAGGTGAGCTGTATAAAAGTTTATGGAAAAATGGGATCCTGCTTAAGAATCTTTTAATGGAGCTGACTTGGAGGTTTTTGGGAATGTTGAGATAGGAAATGAACGAGGTAATAGCTAGCCGGGAGAAGTTTTAAAACATTTCCATGCTGTTAGGTATGACTGGAGGTTCCTGGGGGAAACGTCTTGAAGAATGGATTTAAGGGAAGCTTCAAGGAGTGGTCAAAATTCACAGTTGTGACGATATGTGATTTGTCTGTGTTTATATTTTCATAAAAATACTGTAAATACAATGCAGTGCTCATCGACATAGCCTTTATCAATGTGCAGAATACATACAGTATGTTTTCTGTACTTTTTTTATCCGATGGCACAAATAAATTTCTAATACCTTTACAAAAGAATATGCTTTTATTGGGAAGGTTTAATGAGCTGTTTTAGTTTGGGTATGCCATTTCTTGAGATTTTTGTCACAAGTGTGGGTAACTGCTAACAGGTTTTATATATATTTCATTCAGTGTGCTGTTTGTTTCTGTTCATCTGTCTTTCTCAGTGTTGTTTGTCTCTTTTTACCTGTAGCTTCGTGATCATTCTGCTGAATGGCATGACAGATTAATCTCCTGCCTTTCTTTCTCTATAAAAACTGTTTTTATTAGGTTTTTTTTTGACGGTTCTTGTTTAACAGGTTTAGGTTACAAAGAAAGCCCCTCCTCCACCACAGTCCTTCCTGAAACTCAGAATGGAAAGGAGTTACAAAATAATATCTGCTCAAGTTCAGCGGAGGAACAAGAAACATCTGCATCAGCATTATTCATGGTTAGTAATAACTATTTTGTAAAGTACTGATAGATTTTGGCCCAGTTTTACAGACAGGGGCTATGCCTCTAAAACTTGTCTTGTATATGTACACTACCGTTCAAAAGTTTGGGGTCAGTACATTTTTATTGTTTCTTTTTTTTTTTTTTTAAGAAATTAATACTTTTATTCACCAAGGATGTATTAAGTTAATAATTAAAAGTTTATTAAAAGTTAATAATAAATAATTTACATTTTTATAAAATATTTATATTTTGAATAAACACTGTACTTTTTAAACTTGTTATCCTAAAAAAAAAAAAAATTACAGGTTCCAAAAAATATTTGGCAGCACAACTGTTTGTCACGCTTGTACAAGGAAGAGACCAGAGACGGAAGTAAAACAGAATGAGTGGATGTTTATTAACAGAGTTGGTGAAGACAGCGAGCATGAAATGGCAAAGTATTGTAATTGACTTGACTTTCCTGATATAAAGAGTCCAAATGCAGTCTTAGGAGTTGAGTGGAGCAAAGGGAGCACACACCGGAGATTCTGAGCAGGAGAGGGTCTGGAGCTAGCATCAGGGTAGTGAACAGTAGACCAGACAATAACTGAATGAGGGAGCAGTCTATTTATAGGGCGTGGTAACGAGAGTCAGGTGGTGCTAATCAGAACTCCGGTGAGGCAGAACGAGTGGGTGGTGCTGTGGGTGACGTGGCAGATGGAGGTGGCTGTGGTGAATGCCTGACACTGTTGATATTATCCAACATTGATCATTCTAATAATAAATCCACATATTAGAATGATTTCTGAAGGATCATGTGACACTTAAGACTGGAGTAACAGCTGATAAAAATTCAGCTTTTCATCACAGGAATAAATTCTATTTTAAAGTATGTTAAAATAAAAAACTTTATTTTATATTGTAAAAACATTTTGCAATATTACGTTTTTTTTATATATATTTTTAATCAAATAAATGCAGCCTTAATGAGCATAAGAGACTACTTTAAAGACTATTACAAGTCTTACTGACCCCAAACTTTTGAACGGTAGTGTATATCTCATCTGATTATGTTCAAAGACAGTTGACATGAAAGAGCTCATTGCGTTTGTGTGCTCAGAAAACCATATTAGAGATGTTCAAACTAACAGATTTTTTTAAATGCATGCTATATACAGTAAGTTTGTCTGCTCATTCAGTGTTAACAGTAGAGGGCAAATAAACTTAGCTTATATAAAGTAAGACCAATGACTGATAAAGCAAAAGAGAAACGCGAAGGGCCTGTTTAAACCTGGTCACTTCATGCATTTTCTCTGATCGGAAAGCTATCCAATCATGTAAATGTCATATGATATGTGGGTTGTGTCTGTTGCTGCCTTCCCTGTAACAGGCTGGAGAATGAGCGTATCTGCTAGTGTCTTACCTTTGCAAGCCGGAAACTCAGAACGAGGAGTGTGTTTTGGATGGGTACCTTTATCTCTTTCTGATGGAGAAGGAGGCACTTCTCCATTTCAATGCTGTGATTGGCTGTTTCCATCAGAGCGGGGGACATGGTGTGGCCGACCCTTCTTTCCTCCTGTGGAACTTATTTGCATAGTCCAAACAGACATTTTCAAAATGTGTCTGTAGATCCTAAGGAATTTTTATGACAGCCATAGGCCAAACCTTAGCGATCTGTCTGTAGGTGTGTTGAGGGCAGAAACTGCATTTTGACCAATGGGAAGTCCTGTCCTTCTCGGGTTTGGTATTAGAGGTGTTCTTCTTGCATTCCATAATCCTAATAACATTTGGATGGTTGGGTCCACATATTAAGAGTGAAATGAATTCTGATCGTTTTCTTTTTGTCCTGCAGCTGTGAATTGGTGAAGGAAGATGGCATCAGCTGACGAGGTGCTTCTAAAGTCTCTGAAGGATCTGGGGGAAAAAGAGCTAAAAGAGTTTCAGTGGCACCTAAGGAAAAATAAAGGTATATCAAATTCTGAATTGGAGAATGGAGATAGGTTTAGTACAGTGGATACGATGGTTGACAATTTTGGAGAAGAAGCGTTGAAGATCACATTGGAGATCCTGAGGAAGATGAACAAGAATAATCTGGCCAAGCAGCTGGAAAACAATCACTAGCAAGGTAACAGGTTAAAGTAAAAAATAAATTGTTAAATGTGACAATTGACAATATGAAAAATAAAAAATAAGTAAATAAAATAATAATAAACAATAATATTTGATTTCTTTTAAATACATTTAAAATATGAAAAAGGCCCAATTTCTACTACTTTTCTATAACTGCTGTATTGTAGAGAATGTTTACAGTGTGGCAGTTTACAGAATAAGTGAATAACTGTTTGTATAAGTGAATAACGATTGTATGTGAATAACCCTTTGTGTGTATTTAATGTCGAGTACTCCTTGGAGTCCTCTACCATGATGATTTGTTTGTATGCGTGACTCATGTCCAGCTTTATAAACTTTCTTTCATCCAGTAGAGTCCATCTGTGCAGCTTATGTTCCGTCTAGTGGGAACAAGGCTAAAGTGGCTAGCTGTTCACAGAAAACTAAAGCGTACTCCTGGAGCTCTGATTTTTATTCTTGGTGATTTGAATTACTGCAGATTGGAGCTTTCTCTCCCAGGGTATGAACAGTATATGTGATACGCGAGGAAATAAGATTTAGAGATATAGAGCATTTTTAAAAGAGATAAAGCCACAGACAAAGACCATTTCTGTTTGGTCCTGAACTGGATTAAAATAGCAACAACAATAATGTGAATACATCGTATCTCAGCAACAAAACAGTTGGGCTCTTTTGACTTAAAATCTTGAAGTATCATGACAACTACCTGCCACACATTAGCGTATTTAACTGACCTTAGCAAATGAACAAGCCATGTCTGCCCCAGAACATCATAGTAATATTTACAGAGCCAGCGCTTATGTCTCTATTATAACGGTGTAGCCACTTTTTCTCTGAGTAACTTCACATCTCCTCTCTCTGTTGTCATCTTCTTTCAGGAGGGCTGTAGTCAGAGTGCTGGAGTCCTGGAGCTGATATCTGGAGTCTGATATCATCGGTTTAACACCAGTCTGATTTAGCCAAAACAGCTGATTATCCTCAGAAAGGATCAAATCATCAAAAGAGACACTACATCTCAGTCTGCGAGGATGAGGATGATGAAGAGACTGCAACTCAAAATAGCACACAAATCACAGACTTTACAATCATCATAAGAAACTAAATGTATAATTTTCCTTTTTAAACTGATCAAATAACTTTAAAATTACCATAATCAGTGCATCAGTTGCTTGTTTTTGGTGTTGTCCATTCACAACCCAAAGGTTGCAGGTTCGAGTCTCAGGTCCGGCAGGGATTGTAGGTGGGGGGAGTGAATGTATACCACGACTGAGGTGAGGCACGGGCCACAGCAATAGCAATATGGCTGCCCTGCTGTGTGGCTGTGGCTGTGTGTGTGTGTGTGTGTGTGTGTGTGTGTGTGTGTGTGTGTGTGTGTGTGTGTGTGTGTGTGTGTGTGTGTTTTGTTTTGTATTTGTATTTCTTACTTTGTGGGTCCTGTGACCAGGAGCACACCAACAGTATGGGGTCCAACAGCATTGTGGGGCCCAAAATATCGGGCCCCACACCGATTTCAATTAAAACAGCCTCAGAAGCCTGTTCTCACGTGTCTCACTCTTTTTTTTTCACTTTTCCCACAACGTGATAAAATATGGGTACATGTGTGTGAGTGTGTGTGTCTCTATCGCCCCCATATGTGACAATGAGTTACTGCACCAGATGCACACTCCCGGAAGTGTGTGTCATGTAGCCAGTGAGACAGGTTCATGGACAGGGTGGAGTCAATTAGTTTCGTTAATCATGTTTTTAATGATTTTTAATCAGTATTTTCACTCGGTTTGACTCTGTTCCAACAGAAGAAATTCTTTATGTGAGCAACTGGTAGGTTTATATTTTATTTATCTGTACATTTCATATAGTTTCAGGTGAATTACTACCATATCAGCTGAATAATGAGGTAACATTTATAGCAGATGACTCATTGTTAAAAGGCACGTGAGGGAACGCGAGCGTCCATTTTGTATGGTCACGGACGGTGTTAGGCGTTTCAAACCAAGAAGTTCGACGTCATTTAAAGTGTTTGTGCAAATGGAGGTCTCTTCATGTGAGTAACAGGTAAGTTGCTTTTTATTTAACTTTGCACTTGATAAATTTTCGTTTAAGTTCTTACTCACTTTCGTAGTACAGCACAATGATGTTAATACAGTACGTGCAAATAGTTAAACTGCTGATGTTAGCGCCAGAGCGCTAGCTAATAATGCTAACATTAATGCTAGCTGTTAACTGAGTGATGTTTTATACATGGGGGATTTTATTGCAACACATGATAATCTGACCACGGTTTCTTTGTAGTTTTAGAGAAATGCATTAGTAATATATTGGTTTGATAAAGATTTTCACTTTTTGTTTTTGTTTCTTTTAGTTACTTTTTTTAATATATATATATATATATATATATGTATGTATGTATGTATAATATAAAAATTTTATATATATTCTTTTTAAAGTAAGTTAATTTTAATATTCTATGAAATTATTTTTTTATTTTTTTTGTCATGTGTAAAGGTCCTCCTTTCTGTGTGATTTTCACAGACCCATGTTAAAAAGGACTAAGAGGATCCGGCCTGAAGATGATGCAAGGACATTTATTCTGTCCTCAAAAGACAAGCCAGGATTTGTGGAGCAATTTGTTGATTGCAACAAGGGTCTGACACAGCACATTACATCTACGTTTCTCAATACTGTTCATTTACATACACTTCAGTAACATGTATCTTTGTAGTTGGAGGAAATGTTAAATTAGTATTGTTTTTCCCCAAAACTTTTTTTAATGTGATCCTATTGTGTTATTACCCTGAATCTCGATCTTCACCTCTTGTTAATTATAAAGGCAGTAAGCTTTAGCACTTTTTGATATGATCATACCACATTTAATTGACAATCTGTCTGTCAATGTATTATGTAAAAGTTCATGGCAACAATGTTTTCTTCCAATTAAATGTATGTCGTCATAGGTAGAGGAGTGTTTGCGACCCAGCCTGTGGAAGTGGGAGCTTTTGTCTTAGAGTACAGGGGGGAACTCATTGCAGCAGAAGAGAGACTACACTGAGACGCAGAGCACATTTCTGTATGAGTTTGAGTGGCAGAAACGTCAATGGTGGTGAGCACGAAAAGATACATGTAGTGCATTTTTATGGATGAGTATTTTCTGCTATGTCATATTGTTATAATTGAAATGCCAGTAATCTGAATGTTTGTGCACGTTTTGTGAAATTTGTTATTGTATATCACCGTTTAAACAGTACTTTTGTTGTTTCTTTTAGTATTGATGCATCCAAAGAAGATGGATCGCTTGGAAGACTTTGTAATGACAACCACAAATCTCCAAACTGCACCATGAAAAAAATAGTAGTAAATGGCAGGCCACATTTGTGTCTGTTTGCTTTGAGAAAAATTGAAGTAGGGAGTGAAATAGAATACAGCTATGGTGATGCACAGTGGCCATGGCGTAAAAAGGTAAATAGCACAGCTACCATTGTATTTTATCAATACGTTTAACTCATTGCCTTTACATATCTGTAATTTTAAATGTATGAAGGATCGGTTCTTTTTAACTTGTCTGATTTCAGGGTCCAAATAAGCGGGCTACTTCTTCAGACGAGCAGTGCGTAACCGATCAGCCATCCCATGATGACCCAAAGAGAACTGAATCCATCCCACAGGTAAGTACTAATGCAGACACTGTCAGCACAAACTATTGATCTTGAACGTGAATTACATTAGTAGTCTTGTTCTTATGTGACGCACACATTTCTAGTCTTGGCTTTATGGGGCCCTCTCACACACACATTTCTAATCTTTACTTTATGGGGTCCTCATACAAATGAAGGAATTACAGTTGAGTCCACACACACGTGTCTTGTCTTTACTTTATGGGGCCCTCACGTATGGATCTGACTCCTAATGTTTTTTATATCAATAAAACGACATCTGTCATCAGTTAAATGATGGGTATTGTGCACTTAACTCAACACTTTGTTAGTCGCTGCTTGTTCTGAATAAGTTTTTTGGATATAGGCCATTACATCATCTTAAATGCTACTGTGACACTAGCTGTGACCTCTAGAAAAGGCCATAGCGGTGTTTGGATGCAAGTTATTAGCGAGATGAGACTATATTCACATGAGTGTACAAGTCTGTCAGTCTGTCAGTTCTTCATGGGTTTGTTTTTGTCTGATTTCAGGGTCCAAATAAGCAGGCTACTTCCCATGATGACCCAAAGAGAACTGAATCCATCCCACAGGCAAGTACTAATGCAGATACTGTCATTTGTAAGTGACTCTTAAAACTTTTTTTTTTTTTTTTTTTTTTTTTTTTTTTTAAATCTATTTATTCTTACTTAAATCTATATTAAACACAGCACACGAAATACAGGAATGAATGAAAAACATACACAACCAAGGAGAAATACTGTGAGTATTTTGAATGTATTTGTTACACAATCAATGCTACTGTGAATCTCACTGTAACCTTTTAATGGTCATCGCTGGCTGTTTTGTGGTTTTTCTCATTCACTCGAGAGCTTTGGGAAGGGGCTTTTTTTTTTTTTTAGCACTTCAATGGTGTAATGCAACTTGTTTTCTCATTCACTTCAAGCTACATTATGGAATTTTCTTCCCAGTTGATTACATCATTGTATTAATCACTATAAAAAAAAAACTGGACAAGTTAGTATTAGGTGTTTGTGCTAAATTAGTCCCTTGCTAACATGTACATGATTACTATTAGGGTGATTCTCATGAAATGTTAATAAAAAAAATTAAGCATTAAAATTTAAAAAATGCTTTAACTTTTTTTTTTAATTCAGACATTAGCAACAAAGTCTGGAGTATTTGTGAACATTAATTTAAAAACTTTTACTTACCATTTAACACCTTTTTGAACATAATTTCCAAAATACATCCTAAAAAATCTCATTACCGCAACAGTCTGAAATCAGCACTGTTAGAAAAGCAAATACATTTTCACATTTTTAAAAATGGATTATTAATGGTCATGCAGTTACTTAAATTAAAAATAAAATTAAGTTGTTTTATTTTGATTTCTCTCATTACCGCAACACCTTCCACAATTTACAACCATTTTTTTTTTTTTTAATATTCCAATGAAACCTGATGTTTTTTCAAAATAATGTGACAAACCTGAAAAAAAAAAATATAATTTTTTAATTGTGCACATGCATTTAAAATCAAAGTCTTATTTTTCTATGAATTAAATTAACATCTAATGCACATCTAATGCACATCTGTTGCGGTAATATGTAGGCTTTGGAAATTAGGTTAATTATTTCGGTAATGATATTAAGTATACTAGTCTTATACTGAGACTAGTATAATATTCTGCGATAATGTAGAAAAAACATAATATTTGCAAAATCATGCATTCAAGTTCAAAGCAGTTTTATTGTGTAGTGCTTCAAAAATACAAAAGCCAAAAAAAATTAAGAAAAACAAAACAGGAATAAACAGTGCAACATTTTAATATGTACCTAAAAAAAACTTGAACAATTTTAGCATGGCACTAAAAAAATAACTGACCAACAAGGACAAATACCACATTCTTAACTTAATTACAGTTATTAAAATTCTAATTATACGCAGTTACTTTAACTTGTGTAGACCAAACCGAGAATTTAGTACAACATACAGGTATTTATGAGTCATTCCATGAAACCGGTATGATTTGGACTTACACATTTTTAGATTTTTGAGCAAAATGTATTACTTTTCTCGAACACCCCACAGCATTAATGACATATTTAAAGGGGTCATGTGATGCGATTTCAAATTTTCTTTTCTCTTTAGAGTGTTGCAAGCTCTTGGTGCATAAAGAAGATCTGTAAAATTTCAAAGACTAAAGTCTCAAAACCAAAGAGATATTCTTTATAAAAGTTATGAATTGTGTACACACCCCTCAAACAACACAAAGTGGGGGACGTGGACGTGTTTTCATAAATGTTTGCAAAGAAAGAAGGCGGAGCTGTTATTCTGGCTGTAGCGTTGCTGCGGGTGCCATGTTCTGGAGATGCTGTGTGTCGTTGTGAAAGTGAAACTACTTTGTTTGTGCTTCCAAAAGAGGACACAACTAGAAATCAGTGTTAAATGTGTTTCCAACAATGTTCCAGGAACAGTTGAACACAAATATTAGAGTCTGTTCAGCACATTTACGGAGGATGGTATTATGAAATCATGTATATTGGTAAAATAACAAAGATAATTTCCACAAGTAATAGTTTTCTATCTTTATTTGATGTAACAGGGTTGAGTTGTTAAGCTTGACAATATCACAATATTAATAAGTTATATTATGAGTTATAAATATATTATATATTATATTATAAGTTATAAAATGAGTCAACTTGCCTGTGTCTGCTCATAATGTTGTTCAGAAGAGTTGCATAATGTCACTTTCTGTTAATAATGTCACAAGGATCAGTTCTTTAGTTTTATGGGGGAGAATGATTTGTGTAACGGCGTTGAGGGGTTACTGAGGTACGGAAATAAATATGATTTTAATGAATAATCATGAATTTTCTTAGAAAAAAAATTAACAACAAAAAAAGCACAGATATTTATGAGAATGGCAAAATGTATGGACTTTTTTTCTAATCTTATTATTCATATCCTAAGTACACTTTCATAGAAGGCCATGACATAATAGGTGGTGTCAAATGAAAAAAAACAAGATCATTTCTAATAAAAAGAGAAAATGTGTGTCATGTTTAAACCTTATTGATGGAGACATTTCAATACATACAAAAACTTTTAAAAAATAGAATTTGGTGACCCAGTAAATAAAAAACACTTAAAAAGGTCAGAGGGACCGGTTTCGTGGAATGAGTCTTATATTTATTGAAAACCTTACTCGCTCTAATAACGATCTGAAACAAAACAGGATTGTTACAATAAAATATAACTTAAACACACTAAAATATATAAAGCTAAAATATTTTAAATCTTCGTAACAAATGTTTGTCCTCATAACTCTGAATACTTTGACAAAAATACACAAGTTATTCAGGAGCATCATCTGTGTTCAGTTAGTTGGACCTGACCATAAAACCTGACATTAAGTTCCTGCTTTTTTAACATTTTAATATAAGTTGTTCCTACTAAATCAACTATAACTTTACAATGTTGACTTAAAAGTTCAGTCAACCTTTAAAAGAGATTTATTTGACAATTGAAAACTCAACTTGAAGATTTTCTTGAACCTTTGCTGCTTGAATTAGCTGAAGTGAATCATCTTCCTCATTAGATGGTGTTGTCTAGTACAGCTTTAAAGGAAAACGCCACTGTTTTTCTATATTTCACAATGTTCTTCCCTCAACTAGTTGATACATATCTGTCCCGTCTCAGTGCATGCACTTAATCGCTCTAGTGCGCGGCTTTACTGTGTTAGCTTTAGCTTAGCTCCATTCATTCCTTCGGTACCAAATAGGGATGAATTTAGAAGCCACCAAACACTTCCATGTTTTCCCTATTCAAAGACTGTTATATGAGTTACACAAGTAAGTATGGTGACAAAATAAAACATGGCTTTTTTTTTTTTTTTTTGGAAGCGGATAAAAGATGCTCGCACTGAGATGGGACAGATATGTATCAACTCATCTAAGTTGAGGGAAGAACATAGTAAAATATGGAAAAATGGTGGAGTTTTCCCTTAAGCTGTTTCTTTCTTTTATAATAACGCTTTGAGTTTTCCCACCACTGTCTTTTTTTTTTATGTTGCTTCTTAGTCAGCTCTTCAGTTTTCTTTATTTTGCCAGTTTGTTTTGATACCTGGCAGTTGGGCTACGATTAATCGAATCGTGTATGAGGCGGCAGTCAGTAAAGCGATTTACTTTGATTAGTAGTAAAGCTCCATCAGGTGCGTTCAGCTGGAAGTGACAATTAATACACAGAGGCGTAAATCACTGAAAGCTACGCCAAATCAGCTCATAATCACAGATGAATGCATTTGATTATGAGCGATTTCTTTCATCGATTTTACGTCATGCAATACTGGCGGTAGAAAAAGCATGACATTAGAATTAGTATATAGCATAGACTTGATGCTTACTCTCTTACACTCTCTCTCTCTCTCACTCTCTCTCTCTCTCACCCTCTGTGTGTGTGTGTGTGTGTGTGTGTGTGTGTGTGTGTGTGTGTGTGTGTGTGTGGGGTGTGGGGTTGGCATTTGTGGTTTGTGGAGATACAAATTTGTTTAATGACATGGGTAATCATACTAAAATGTTTTTTTTGAAAATCTAAAAATGCTGTTTTCTGTAAGGGGAAGGTTTAGGTGTAGGGCAATAGCTCATATAGTTTGTACAGTATAAAAACCATTAAGCCTATGGAGAGTCCCCATAAACCACAAATGCTAACTTGTGTTTGTGTTCTATACTGGGCCTGAAATTGTGGGGTGGGGTGGAGTTTAATTTTAGTCTTTGAAATTAATTGAAATTGAATAAATAAATAAACACCTGCTGTAATATCTCCAAACCTAACCTCTCTCTCTTCTGTACTCCTCGAGCAGTTCTGGGTTGCTGTATAATTTTTCCCTGAACTTTGTTAACCTGGCCTTTGCTAAAGACTTTTTCTCAATTGCTGACAGTCTACAATGAAAAAATCAAAAGCAAAATATCAACAGTTAGTAAATTTTAAATTGATCTTAAATTTATAAGAGATTTTTAAAAGTCATACACAATATGCTTAAATTCTCATTCCCGAAACATAAGTTCTCCTTACCGCAACTGGCCTCAAATGGTTGCGGTACATGAGAATGGTGTTGCGGAGGATGAGGTGCCTCAGTATGTTTGTATATATATATATATATATTTTTTCTTTCATTATTATTATAAATGATGATTATTATTATTATTATTATTATTATTGTTATTATTATTATTATATTTCATTTAATCTAGTAGAACATCCTTTTTTTTTTTTCTAAATATTTTTAATTTATTTAAATTACAACATAAAACACATTCAAACACAGCAGGACACATTGTGGTAATGAAAATTTCAGCAGAAAATGCAGTAAAATAGAAAAATAATTCTCATATTGAAATAGAAAAATAATTCATTCTCATGTTGAAATTATACTTTGTGCAAGGTAGAGAACAGTATTGTCTTTATTCTGATGCTTTTTTTTTTTATTAATTGAAATTTTTATATTTAAAATCACTAGTGCCATGGTGTTTTAATGGTTTCGTGAGAATCACCCATTAACTCTTAATGTGTTTTAATTGTATTTGGGTATGTACTGTCCAACAGGTTTCCCTAGTAAATTATTCTGAAAGTGATGACACAGACGAGGACAAAGACGACCCTTCAACTTCACACTGCTGTGGTGTTCAAAAAATGACAGAGTACAAACATTCAGGTATGTCTCAGATAAACTTTTAAATATTTGTGTAAAATTTATATTCATGTCACATGTTCTTTCGCTCTTACTGATTTTAATAGTGGAAACAAAAATGTGCATCCATACATTGAAATTTCTTTTTGCAGATGGATAAAGTGGCTGATTTTTCTGATCCTCTCTTTGACTCGAGTGACAGTATTGTAGATGAAACCGATGAAGATTCCTGTTTGCAGTCAGACAAAGTTGTTCAAAAGGTGAGACAAAGCATTTATGTCCCTGACATGCTGGACACTAACAACTTTAACCCATTTCTACCAGAATATTTCTGCGCTCTTTTGAAAGAATGTGAACAATCACACCATAACATAACTCCTTTTTTGCAGATGGATAGAGTACCAGATTTTTCTGAGTCAAGTGATTATAGTACAGATGAGGATCACCCTTCCACATCTAAGGAAATCGCTTCACAAAGACCTAGCAGGAGCTGTCGTCATTCTGTAAGACTAATCTTTCATACTTTATCACTTACTGTTTGGGGCTCCCTCAACTGTGTTCACTTGCCCTTGTCTCTTTGCTTTTGTCCGTGAGCCAGGTATTAGTTCTTCTGTACTGTTATTATACTCGTACATTCTTTAATGGAGTAAGTAAAATGTAGTCAAAATGTAGTCAACATACAATAGGCAATTCTTTGGTCAGTTTATAAAGATTAGACGTGCCAATATTCAGTAATACAATATACCATGATGTAGGGCTGGGCGATATGGCAAAAAATAAAAATCTAAATTTTTTTTCCCTAAAGTTTGACTGATTCACGAATTAGATTTCAATGATTTATTTTTTATTATTATTATTGATTTATTTTTTTGTGTGTGTACCAGTTTAAAAACAAAAAACAAAAAAAAGACTGACGTAACATTCTCCTTATTAGTAACTTTAAAACCATCTGGTTAAGGAACATTGTATTTTTAGTGGGCATGCCAAACGTAAACGGGGCTTAAAATGAACTTTTTTTTAAATTGGTAGCACTAGTGCTCACAACTTCAAAAATTTAGCACCACTACTACACGGGTTTACCCATGACGTCACTTCCCGTTTGTTGCGGTTGCACGCTTAGAGTTTGAGCTCCGTCGAGTTAATTTGTTATTGTCTGTTTTTCAATTCAAAATCAATTTTATACACCATCATTCTCGTTTCTTATAACGTGTGAATATACCCCCTATTGTATTCTACAACTAAAACATCCGGATTGCTTTGTTATCACTAGTTTTGTCTAGATTTCCCGAGTCGCTAGCTTATAGCCGGTTAGCAGCACCAGCGTGGTTGCCGCTAATCCTGATTGCATTGTTTACACACTGCTTACACACATTTCCATTGTTTACTCACTGTTACTTGCTTTAATGGCGAATTTGTGTCCACCTTTGAGTGCAGGTGAGGACACGTTCGAGCTGCACTCGTTGCAGCTCGAGCTGGAGGCCGTGGAGAAGCAGATCCAGGAGCTGTTGGTGCGGCAGACGGAGCTGAGAGAGCGGAGGGCCGCTCTGGAGTCCTCCCGGGTGAGTATACAGCGTGATACTAACACTCTGACCACCTCTACTCCGTGTGCTTCTCTGCACAGCTCCCGTGCACCCTGGACGCGATCTTCCCAGATGTCCTTCACTCCGGCGCCGGGACACCACGGACCCTGGGTGCAGCAGCAGCGGAAGACGCGAGCCAGGCCCCGGCCGAGGACCTCGCCCCCTCCGCCGCCTCCGGTCTTCGAGATCTCCACCCGGAACCGCTTCGCTCCCCTCCGCGAGACGGAACGCGACGCTGTGATCGTTGGAGACTCCATTGTCCGGTACGTAGGTGCTACTTTAGCTAAAGGTAAAGTCCACACCCACTGTTTTCCTGGTGCTCGCGTTCTCGATGTTTCTGCGCAGATACCCGCAATCCTGAAGGACGGCGAGAGCGTCGGCGCGATCGTCCTGCACGCGGGGGTGAACGACACCAGGCTGCGGCAGACGGAGGTTCTGAAGAGGGACTTCAGCAGCCTGATCGAGACGGTTCGCAGCACGTCGCCCGCGACGAGGATCATCGTGTCAGGACCGCTTCCCACGTATCGACGTGGGCACGAAAGGTTCAGTAGACTCCTTGCTCTAAATGAATGGTTATTGACATGGTGTAAAGAACAGAAACTGCTCTTTGTTAATAATTGGAATCTTTTCTGGGAGCGTCCTAGGCTTTTCCGTGCGGATGGCCTGCACCCCAGCAGAGTCGGAGCGGAGCTGCTGTCGGACAACATCTCCAGGACACTACGCTCCATTTGACTAGTAAGTACATTCTCAAATGATTGCTACGATGGCTTTTGTTCTGAACGCTTAAATGATAGTAGTTGCACTGTGCAATCTATAAAGACTGTGTCTGTTCCTCGAATAGTGAGATCAAAACATAAATTTAATGCAGGATCTAGAAAAAATCTGATCGTAATTAAACCAGAAAAAAGCAAAATACACGAACAGAAACCATTTTTAAAGCTTGGGCTCCTAAACATTAGATCACTTGCACCCAAAGCAGTTATTGTGAATGAAATGATCACAGATAATAGTTTTGATGTACTCTGCTTAACTGAAACCTGGCTAAAACCTAATGATTATATTGGTCTAAATGGGTCTACTCCACCAAACTACTACTATAAGCATGAGCCCCGTCAGAGTGGTCGTGGTGGTGGTGTTGCAACAATATATAGTGATATTTTCAGTGTTACTCAGAAAACAGGATACAGGTTTACTTCATTTGAAATACTTTTGCTTAATGTTACTCTGCCAGATATGCAAAAGAAATCTCTCCTATCTCTTGTTTTAGCTACTGTGTATAGACCGCCAGGACCATATACAGATTTCCTAAAAGAATTTGCAGAATTCTTTTCAGAACTATTGGTTAATTTTGATAAAGTGCTAATTGTTGGCGATTTTAACATTCACGTTGATAATACAAATGATGCGTTAGGACTTGCGTTTACTGACCTAATAAACTCTTTTGGAGTCAAGCAAAATGTCACTGGGCCCACTCATCGTTTTAATCATACGCTAGATTTAATTATATCGCAGGGAATTGATCTTACTGATATAGATATCGTACCTCAAAGTGATGATGTTTCTGACCATTTCCTTGTATCGTGCATGCTGCGTATCACTGATATTAACTGTATGGCTCCGCGTTATCGTCTTGGCAGAACTATTGTTCCAGCCACCAAACATAGATTTACAAATAACCTGCCTGATTTATCTCAACTGCTCTGTGTACCCCTTAATACACAGGATCTAGACAAAATGACTAGCAATATGGGCACCATCTTCTCCGATACGTTAGAAGCTGTTGCCCCATCAAATTGAAAAAAGTTAGAGAAAAACGTATTGCACCATGGTACAACAGTAATACCCATTCCCTCAAAAAAGAAACTCGCAATCTTGAGCGCAAATGGAGAAAAACTAACTTGGAAGTTTTTAGAATTGCATGGAAAAACTGTATGTCCAGATATAGACAGGCTTTAAAAGCTGCTAGGGCTGAGCATTTCCGCAAACTCATAGAAAATAACCAAAACAATCCAAGGTTTTTATTTAGCACAGTGGCTAGATTAACAAATAACCAGACACCACCTGATCTAAATATTCCTTTACAGTTTAATAGCAATGACTTTATGAATTTCTTCACTGATAAAATAGATAACATCAGAAATACAATAACCAATGTAGATTATACTGCATCTAATATGTCAACTTCTTTCGTCGCACCCAAAGAAAAACTGCAGTACTTTACAGCTATAGGACAGGAAGAGTTAAATAAACTCATCACTGTGTCTAAACCAACAACATGCCTATTAGATCCCGTACCCACTAAATTACTAAAAGAATTGTTACCTGTGGCAGAAGAACCGCTTCTCAATATTATCAACTCATCGTTATCTTTAGGTCCCGTCCCTAAACCATTCAAGCTGGCGGTTATTAAGCCTCTTATTAAGAAACCACAACTAGACCCTAGTGAACTGGCAAATTACAGACCCATTTCTAATCTTCTGTTTATGTCTAAAATTTTAGAGAAAGTTATATCTGTTCAACTGTGCTCATTCTTGCAAAAAAATGATATCTATGAAGAATTTCAGTCAGGCTTCAGGCCCCATCACAGCACAGAAACTGCACTTGTTAAAATCACTAATGACTTGCTTCTTGCGTCAGACCAGGGCTGCATCTCACTGCTAGTTTTACTTGATCTTAGTGCTGCGTTCGACACTATAGATCATGACATACTAATAGATCGACTACAAAATTATGCAGGTATCCAAGGGCAGGCTTTAAAATGGTTTAGATCCTACCTGTCTGATCGCTACCACTTTGTTTATTTGAATGGGGAGTCATCTCAGTTATCACCAGTAAAGTATGGAGTGCCACAAGGATCTGTTCTAGGTCCTCTACTATTTTCAATATACATGCTGCCCCTTGGTAATATTATTAGAAAACACGGGATTAGTTTCCATTGTTATGCTGATGATACTCAACTATATATCTCAACAAGACCAGATGAAACTCCTGAATTATCAAAGTTAACAGAGTGCGTTAAAAATGTAAAAGATTGGATGACCAACAATTTTCTGCTATTAAATTCAGATAAGACAGAGATATTACTTATTGGACCTAAAAACAATACACAGAATCTTTTGACTTACAATTTACAACTAGACGGATGTACTGTTACTTCCACTACAGTCAAAAGCCTGGGTGTTATATTAGACAGCAACTTGTCTTTTGAAAATCATATTTCTCATGTTACAAAACAGCATTCTTCCATCTTAGAAACATTGCCAAGCTGCGAAACATGTTACCTGTTTCTGATGCAGAAAAGCTAGTTCATGCATTCATGAGCTCTAGACTGGACTATTGTAATGCACTATTAGGTGGTTGTCCTGCATCTTCAATAAACAAGCTACAGATAGTCCAAAATGCAGCTGCTAGAGTCCTTACCAGGTCAAGAAAATATGATCATATTACCCCAATTTTAAAGTCTCTGCACTGGCTACCTATTAGGTTCCGCATCAGCTACAAAATAGCACTTCTTACCTATAAGGCACTTAACGGTTTAGCTCCTGCGTACCTAACTAGTCTTCTACCACGCTACAATCCATCACGCTCCCTAAGGTCACAAAACTCTGGACTGTTGGTAGTACCTAGGATAGCAAAGTCCACTAAAGGAGGTAGAGCTTTTTCACATTTGGCACCCAAACTCTGGAACAGCCTTCCTGATAACGTTCGGGGTTCGGACACACTCTCTCTGTTTAAATCTAGATTAAAGACACATCTTTTTAGCCAAGCATTCAAATAATGCATCTCTCAAACTTTTTCTGCAGCTATATCTGATCAAATGTTCATTATCAATCTTTAAGCTCTGGTTAACAAATCTTTCTTTTCTTAGTTTGAACAGCAGCTACGCTAATTATGTTCCTATTTGTTCTCTGTTCCTGCCATGGGATTGACATCCCATGGTAACTAGGAATTCACAAGCTCCAGTGTGGATCCAGAACACTTAAGAAAAGATGATGCCAACCCCTCAGAGGACTTCAGATGATACCAACCCTGAAAACATACAGCACTACCGAATTCTGCTACTAATTTATAGTGTTCTTTGTCTGTTTGATTACATCATTACTTGATCTTTACCAGACATCTCTGCCATATGTACATCAAGCTACTACTACATGTATTGTAAAAATGTCAATTTGGTGTAAAGCTGCTTTGCAACGATATGTATCGTGAAAAGCGCTATACAAATAAATTTGAATTGAATTGAATTGAATTGAATGACTTAACCTATGACTTGCTGAATTATTGAAAATTATGTGACTTTCTAGGCCTAATGTTCATTAGTACAGTACAATAGATTCAATTTGTTAACATTAGTTAATTTAATTAAACTCGCAATGAAAATTACAAAAGCTCTTTTTAATCATTGATGTAGTGTTGTGGTTTTTTTTAAATCAAATCAAATGGGTTAACTAATAACTAGTGTTGGGTTCGAGTCCACCTAAGTCGAGTCCGAGTCGAGTCCGAGTCTTTTACCAAAGTCCAAATGCCGAGTCCGAGTCCAATTCCGTCCGAGTGGGCCGAGTCCAAGTCCAAGGAAACACTACTGTTTGTCAGTATCTTAACATTGTTTTAACCCAGGGGTGCCCAAACTCTGTCCTGGAGGGAGGTGTCCTACAGATTTTAGCTCCAGCCCCAATTAAACACACCTGAACCAGCTAATCAAGCTTATACTAGGCATACTAGAAACCCCCTGGCAGGTGTGTTGAGGCAAGTTGGAGCTAAACCAAGGACCAGGACTGAGTTTGGGCACCCCTGTTTTTAACCTTTACAACTAGAAAAATGCAATGTCAGTTGAAATGTAAGAAAAGCAAACCTCTAGTGGATCTTGGCATTTTGATTTCACAATATCTCATAATTAGTGTCCATGCACTGCTTATCAAACTTAAAGTCATGCAACAGAAGTTATGGCTGATCTATGTAATGTGACATATTTTAGAGTGAAACAGGTTTTAGAATGTGATAAATTATAGGGCAGGACTTGACTTTATTCATCGATGTAGTAAATGTATAAATTCAAGGGTGGGGGTAAAGGAGTAGGTATCATGGGGGTCATCGGATGCTAAGTTCACTTTTTCATGCTGTCTGAACATTAATGTGTGTTGGCAGTGTATGTACAAATCTACCCTATAATGATAAAAATCCATGCAGTGGTTTTTAATTAATCTGTAAAAATAATATTCCCTTTTTCAGATCAGCTATCACAGTCCACCCTCATTGTTTCGATATTGGAGCAGGGATGTAAGTTAGATTAGAATATCTCTGATTGAGCGATTGAGGTGTTGTGTTGCTGGATGTAATAATGAACATAGTGGTCGTCATTTACTCCAGACATCTGAGCTGCTGAAGATGCAGTAGATTAATGCGCCTCCTGATCTACATATATCATCTATGTTCACGCAAATCATTCATGATCCAGCTTCACTTGCAGCAGAAGTGAGTATAAGGGTTTTTTTTATGAATCTTTGTGATCACCTTTCCTTATAACATGGAGGTTATGAAGTTTAATGGCTAAACGTGGCTAATGTAAACAATATCGTCTTTCCAGAGAGAGAAGAGAGGGGCGGGGTGAACAACCCCTTAGAATGAGATGATTTTTGCTGAGCTCATTTTGACAAGGTAAAAAGGGTGTTGTTTTACAAAACCATTGAGAATTTTTAATCAAAGTATATTAGAGACTTTTCATTAAGACCCTAAAGAATCATATCAACTTGTGGAAAATGGGCATCCGATGACCCCTTTAAAAGCAGAAAATGCACCTCTTTTATTTCTGATTGTGGCTGTGTGTGTTTTGGTTTTCTTGAATGAAAATGAGGTTGTGAGGGATAAACCTAGTCTTTACAATGGTACACACAGTGTGTATAAAGACCTACCTATAATTTCCATAAGTCACAGCAAACTCTGACCGGTTTTATTTTTGAATGCATTTATAGTTACATTAATTACAATAAATTACATTATATAAGGAATAATTGATGATGGGCTATTTTATTATTAGAAAATCATGCACACCCAAGATGGTTTTGGACCCATAAAAACTATTGCTGCAAAGATGTTTAGAAAATTATTTTTCTTTCAAGCTAGAAACTGCCACCATGTTTAAATAATAATTTCAATAAAGAAAAAACTAATCAACTAATGTAAGTAAAACATTCTCAAGGTCAAGGCAAGTAACTCCAAGTATTACTTACAAGCAAAAGTATTAATACATATATTAATCTACATTTTTTTATGTAGGTCTATATAAAGGCTATTACAGAAATAGACTACAGATATTTCATGAAGTAATAAATGTTAAAATAAAAACTGCCAAATCTTCACTGTATACATTAAAGATAATTCTTATTACAGTTAAGTGATTCAGTCAAGAACAGTGAGTGATTTTCTCTTTTTTTTGTTGTTGTTGTTTGATTAATATTTATGACGCGGTCGGCGGCTGCAGGTTTACGCTGCTGTCGCTTTAAGATCTGATGCACAGATAAATTTTTTTGACGCATCAGTATTTCTACCAGCTGTTCAGGTTTACTTAAGACAAAACCAACTTCTTTTACATGAATAGTCTCTATGACGAGCATGTGTGTAGCAATAACAGAACCTATTAAAAGCGAAAGAGAACTCTGTATTCACACACTGACTGAGAGGCGCGTTCTGTGAGCGCGCTTTGAGTGTGTGCGCGCATAAACCCGTCAGCTTTCAAGTAGCTACTGGACAAGACTTTCGTGATAATGCATCGAGTCAGTGACATTTCCGTCAACTGTCTTAGGACTCGGCATATTTTTAGAGTCCGAAAGGCTTGAGTCCAAGTCAAGTCCGAGTAAAAATGTATCGGAGTCCGTGACAAGTCCGAGTCGCCTAAAAATTGTACTCGAGACCGGACTCGAGTCCGAGTACGAGTCCGAGTACCCCAACTCTACTAATAACATTTTAAACTAACTTTCACAGCGACTATAATGTGGCTATTTTTCACTGTTGATTCGAATGTATTAACATTTTAAGACTACGGAACTTGACCAGTTTGCAGATTTTCTTGGCCATAACATTGAGGTCCACAGAAAGCACTACCGCCTTCCAGAGGGGACTCTCCGACTAGCCAAAATAAGCAAGGTTCTTCTGGCGTTGGAACAGGGACGACTAGGAGAATATAAAGGAAAGAATTTGGATGAAATTCAGCTTGATGTGACTGGTATTAAGCCTTTTCTTTTAAAAGGACAGTCGATCTGTAAATTGTTCTCTTTAGTTTATAGCATTTGAATAAGTAGAGTCGAATTGACAGTAGTATTTGACCTTAGAATACTGATGTGGAGGGCAAGTTTCATAGTTAGAATTTGACCAAAACTAGACTGTTTTAGACCAGCTGTTTATGTAGTACTTTTGTGTAATCTTGGTGTGGTTTTCCAACTCATTCGTATTTTTTCTTACTCAATCTCATTCTCAATCACTTACCCTTTTAGAGACTGTTGACATGGAAGTGGATGAGATGGAAATGGATGAGATGAATGGATGTTCGCAAGATGAAGGTATATTTGTACAATTGTTAAAAAAAAAAAAAGTCATGAATGATTGATGATTACTATATGCTATTAAATGTAGATATTATTGCACACACATATCTTTACAGGATTCTGCGTATTTGGTTTTTGCTTTAAAGTGTCATGAAACTCCCATTTTAAGGTGATCATTCACATCTAAGATTTGGAAAAATAGAGATTTGTTGATTAAATTGATGTTGGTAAATCTTAATCCATCCAGCGTAATCTCTCACTCTCGCACTTACTCACTCACTCAAATTTTTTTCAAATTCTCTCTCTCTCTTCACACTTAGATGACTTCACTCCAGAAGTTGAGAGTGTGACACAAGAACCTCAACGGCACATCTGAAGAAGTCACCCAGAAAGAGAGGTGAGCTCAGAGAATTAAAGCAAGTCTTCAAGTGTACAAAATGTAAAATCATTTATTTCAGAATAAAGTATGCATCTTAATTACTGCAAATTGATGATCACAATCTAAAATTCTGGTTAAAGTTGGTTTGCAGTTGATACTATTTCATGTTTAAATATGCTCTAAAATAACAGGTTTCATCACAATGTCTCTTCTGTCTCATGTTGACTGTGCAGGTCTGCCAGAGCCACTGCGTGAGGAAAACACTAGTTATAACATCACAAATAACACTGCATTATAACTACATGTAAATGTGTTTGGTAACACTTTACTTGAAGGGGTGTTCATAAGTCTGTCATGAAACCTTTATAATGGTGACATGACACGTGTCATGAATATGAAGGAGATTTTATGCATGCTTATGACAACTGTCATTATGTGTCCTTTGCTCATTTATGACTTTATAAATACAAAGATGACATTGTTTATGACGACTTGACATAAATACATCACAAGCTGTTTGTCTTTTTCATGACAACTTGACATTACCAAGACAACAAAACTTATCATAAATCTGTCATAAACATGATTGTCATGAAGCCATTATTGTCATGAATTTTATAACGGCATCATTAATATTTTTCTTGACCTCAACTACTGTTACAAGCTGAATTTGTCATTAAAATGTTAAATATTAATGACGCTGTTATAAAATTATTTGACACAGTAATGACACTTTTAATGTGACATTTTAATGACAAATTGTTTGTTCCACTGAAAAAGTGATCCGAAAAATATTAATGACACAATTATAATGACCTCACAATAATTATGTTTATGACAAGTTATGTTGTCTTGGTAATGTGAAGTTGTCATGACAAAGATAAAGACCAGTTGTGATGTATTTAAGTTGTCATAAACAATATAATCTTTGCATTTAAAATGACATGAGAGTGAATGACACTTAATGACAGTTGTCATAAGCATGCATAAAATCTCCTTTATAATCATGACATGACATGTCATGAATACTAATATTTTAATGTCTTATGAGTACCCCTTCAAGTAAAGTGTTACCATATGTTTTATTGTAATTTAATGTTTGACATGTCCTTACTGATTTAATATATCCTCGTCTCTCTCTATCCGTCAGTCATCTGCTGTGTGGATTTGTTATCCATATAGACACAAATCTATATGGATAACAAATATTTGCAGATAACAAATATATATGGCAGTTAATACAAGTAGACGTGACTACTTACCAATTTAACATAGCTATACTCCTTGTCTGCATGATGAGTCTTCCGCCACAGATGGGAATGCAAACTATGAATCATTTACAAACCTCTCAAACTAGTAAAAATAACAACGCTTGAATGTCTTTTAAACAGTCTGTACCGTAAACCTTGCATACTGAGGAATCCAGCATTTGAACTGTCTTGATTTAATGCTCATTGTGACCGATGCAAACACAACAGCTTTCTTTTTCAATCAGATGGCCTTTTTCCAGACAGACTATTAAAGAACACGATATGCATGTCTCCCAGAAATCCTGTACGCTTCAACCAATGAGAGGACAATTTCCCGTGGTCTGTGGCTCTCTGTTGCTTAGTCTTTTATAACGTCAGCATTAGGGTTTACAGTCATTGTGGTGAACATAACTGCACATACTATTTTTCATTTGTAAAACACTATGCATGCAAGAGCCTGTTTCAGGTTCAGGTTTTCAACTTAATGTCTTTATCTGCATATATTATGTCCATGTGCACGTTCCCGTCCATGTGATGGTGCAATGTCTATTCGGTATTATACATTAGAAAAATGAGATGCAGACTGTAAAACTCATTGCTGAATTATTTTGTTTGTTGCTGATAACATGTTCTTTATGTATGCGTAGGTAAACAAACTGCAGTAAAGAGAAATTGGACGGCAGATGAATGTGCTGCCGTTGAGAGACACCTGCGCAAGTTCATCATACGCAACAAAGTTCCAGGAAAAATGGAATGTCAGAACTGCATTGAAGCAGAAGCAGACGCCTTAAAGAATCGTGACTGGAAGGCAGTGAAGTACTTTGTCAAAAATCGCATTTCAAGCATTAGAAGAAAAGTATAGTATGCTTTGGTTTTCAACAAAAGGTCTGGTTGATTTTTAGGATCATGTGGTTTCATTGTTTTAACCTTGTTTCTTGACCAAAAATTGCTGACCAAAAATAAACTTGAAGTGTAAAATGTTGTCTAGCCTCTTGTTGTAGGGAACCTGTCCACTGTGTTACCTTTAGTTAATAATATTACAATCTAATATAGTATAACTTCTATGACAAGGCCAAACAATGGAGACTGATGTTTCTAGAAAGTTATGTTGGGCCCCTGCTAAGATATAAAGACTAGAAATGTGTGTATATTTGTGAAATGGACCCCACAAGTACTAAATGTTTAAACCAGACCCCACAAGTGACTCAAAAACGCACATGGAATTTTTTTTGTGTGAATTCTGTTACATAAAAGTGATATTTGTTATTAGGAATTTGTCAATCTTGGTTGAATTTTGTTTTTTTTTGTTTTTGTTTTTGTTTTTTTTGGGAAGCCTGTAGACCCACTAGAAATGGTGGACCCCACAACTTGTCAAAATACGCTGGACCCCCTTATGTAAGAAATACAAGTGTGTGTGTGTGTGTGTGTGTGAGTGTGTGTGAGAGAGAGAGAGAGACAGACAGAGAGAGACAGAGTGCATTTAAAATGCATTATCCTAACTCTTCACAACTTTTTACACATGAAAAACAAGTCATTCTTAGGAAATGTGTTTATCATGTTCCCAGAGACCACAAAAACATTTAAAATATCACACTTGTAAACTGGCAGATGAAGACTGTAATATGTTAAAACATGCTAGCAACACTTAGCTAAGAGCTAAAGCATGCTTTTAATACAAAGAAAAAGGAAATTACTGAAACTCAGGCATACAATCTCCAATCTGCCCCAAACTTAACATGTTTGATAAGAGTCCTGGCTTGAACACATGCCCATGCCCGTATTCAGTTATAGTCATGGTGCCAGTAACAAGTGTTAAATAGGGTAGCAACTTGCTAAAAACATGCTCAAACATGTTAGCAACACTTAGCTAAGTGTTAAAGCATGCTATTAATGCAATGAAACAGGAAGTTACTGTAACTCAGGCATGCAATGTCCAAACTGCCCCAAACTTAACATGTTTGATAAGAGTCCTGGTCTAAACACATTTATTTTATTTATCCTTTATTTAACCAGGAGAAGCCCATTGAGATTAAAAATCTCTTTTGCAAGGGAGACCTGGCCAAGACAGGCAGCTAAATTACATCACATCATTACATACATACAAAAACACACACAAAAAAGAAACAAATTGAAAGCCAATTTTACACTTGCAATGAAATCACAATTAAAAACATTGACATGTGAGGGACTCCAACTCAAAACATCTCATTTTTAACTTTAAAAAACACTCAAAGGAATCAATTTACTAAGTTTTAAGTTATTCTGCAACAAATTCCATGTAAAGGGTGCAGAATAAACAAAGGCCCTTTTACCCAACTCAGTACTGACACGTGGGACAGAAAGCAAGACAACAGCCTGAGAACGGAGAGAGTAATGACCAGTACTTTTTTTCATAAGAAGTGAACATAAATAGGATGGAAGCACACCAAGAATAGCCTTATATATAAATGTATACCAATGACAGAGCCTCCGTGTGGCCAGAGCAGACCACCTTACACGAGAGTACAGCTCACAGTGGTGGCTGCGAGCTTTACAATTAGTAATAAATCTCAGCGATGCATGATAGGCTGCGTCAATCATATGAAGGCATTGAGCAGATGAATGCATAAATATAATATATCACCATAGTCCAACACAGATAAAAAAGTAGATGCCACTAGCCGTTTTTTAACATTAAAAGAAAAGCACAGCTTATTTCGAAAATAAAAACCCAATTTTAACCTCAACTTTCTCACTAAACGGTAAACATGAGGCTTAAATGATAGGCAATCATCAATAACAATACCAAGTTACTTATAAGTTGTAACAGTCTGTATTTCACGTCCGTCAAGAGTAATCACTGAGGGGACATTCAGTGGTCTATTCCGAGGGTCCGTGAAGAGCATAAGTTTGGTTTTGTCTGCATTGAGCACAAGTTTCAGCTGTAGCAATGTGTTTGGACCACAGTGAAAGCATTCTGTAAATGTTCAATGGCTTGTTTAAGAGAGGATGCACAGCAGTAAATAACTGTGTCATCTGCATAAAAATGAAAGTTTGCATCAAACACATGCCAATCAAGGTTATTTATATAAATAGTAAATAGAAGAGGGCCTAACACAGAACCTTGTGGAACCCCTTTAAGAATTGGTAGAATACCAGATTGAACACCATCATGCTTAATGCTCTGGGTTCTGTCACTAAGATAGTTTGAGAACCAAGAGACAGTATTCTCTGAAAACCCTGAATTAAGAAGCCTAATCTTTAAAACATCATGATCAACCGTGTCAAAAGCTTTTGACAAATCAATAAAAAGTGCGGCACAGTGCTGCTTCTTGTCACGAGTAACAGAGATGTCATTTATCACCTTCATTGGAGCTGTGATGGTACTATGTTTTTTTCTAAAACCTGACTGAACTGGGGATAAAATGTCCTGTACATGCAGGAAATCTTTCATCTGATCACTCACCAGGGATTCAAGCGTTTTGGCCAAAACAGACAAATTAGAAATTGGCCTGTAATTATTTAAATTTGACGGGTCACCCCCTTTCAATAATGGACAAACAAATGCAGATTTCCATATTTTGGGAATAGTGTTGCTCTCTAAAGTAAGATTAAAAAGGTACGTTAGAGGCTGTGCTACATAATCAGCAGCTATTTTTAAGAAGTAGGGCTCTATAAGATCAGGTCCTGGAGGTTTTTCAGGAGCCAGCCCTTTTAGGGCTTTTTGAACGTCAGCCACTAAGAATGGAGTGAAATTGAAGACACTTGTAGAGACTGGTACATCTGTACAAGGTGTCACAGTAGTAGGACAAGCAGTGTCAAACAAAGAACCAGACTGAATAAAATGCTCATTAAAATGGTTCAATATCTCCAGCTTGTCATAAACTACTGCAGACTCTTTCATAATATAAGGAGGAACATTAATACTATCTGGCTGACAGATAAAAGTCAGATTTTGCTTTCTTAATAAAAGAAGAACATTTATTTCTTAACTGCCTAAAAACAAGCCAATCAGACGAAGAGCCCGTTTTTCTTGCTTTGGCCCAAGCTAAATTGCGGTCATGAAGAATGTCTCCAAGCTCAGAGGAAAACCATGGATTGTCCCGCCCCTTAACTCTGAATCTCTTTAGTGGGGCGTGTCTATTTATTACTTGCAAAAAACTATCCCGGAAAAAGATCCAGGCTGACTCCACATCGGGAATCAGCTCTATTCTACTCCAATCACAATTAAACAAATCATGGCAAAAACCCTGTACATTAAATTTTTTGAAATTTCTCTTACATATTACGCGAGGTTTACATTTAAACATCTTAGTATTCCTTACAGCAGCAACAACACAGTGGTCACTTAGGTCATTGCAAAAAACACCAACAGCAGAAAATTTGTGCGGGACATTAGTCAAAATTAAATCAATTAAGGTGGATTTCTCATGGCACTTAAGATTTGGATGAGTGGGAGAGTTGATTAGCTGTGTAAAATTAACAGAATCACAAAATGACTTAAATTCATCTGAACAAGGTTTCAGCCAGTCCCAGTTTAGATCACCCACTAAAATGATTTCAGAGTAGTCCAATCTGGATAAGAGTTGAATAAGTGTCTGCAATGCAGTACTCAGGGCAGAAGGGGGCCTATAACACCCAACAACAGTAGCATAAAGGCCTTTAGCCAATTCCACCTTCAATGCCAGAAATTCCAGCTGCTTACTGATTGATTCTGAGTAAACTAACTTCACATTAAATTTAGATTTGACATAAATAGCAACCCCACCACCCTTCCTTGGTCTGTCAGCACGAAACACGTTATAACCAACCATTCCAATATCCATATCAGTGATTGATTTTGTCAGCCAAGTTTCAGATAACACAACAATATCTGCATCTGTTAAATTCACCCAAATTCTAAGCAAATCCATTTTGGGTAACAAACTGCGAACATTAAGGTGAATTACACTCAAACCAGACATGGATTTCACATCAGATGGCAATGGAATACACCGCAACTCAGGGCCTGGATTTGGCTGCACATTGCCAGATAAAAGCAGCAATAACAATATAAACCATCTCTGTTTACCATTTGTATATGAGGAATCTGTAATGTTTTTAAAATGAGAGTCCCAGTAATGTCTGCCATCAAATGCAAAATAGTCATTTAAAATCCAAAGATTTTGAAGCAAAAGTATGTCTCTGGGTAGCAACCAGGCTATATTTAAGTCCTCTGCCAACTCTTTTGGCATTTGAGGGAGATGCACAAAGGCTGAACTGTTGAATCCATAGGCTATGTCCAAAGAGCCACAAATGTTATAAGATGTACTCACCCAGTAAAAATCACTTGATCTTTGATTCTGCAAAGACAATGAACAAAACAGCATTAAGAGTAAAGCCATGTTAGCAGAAGATGTTAGCAAAACCAGGAGGAGCTGGCAGGGCCTCAGGATCCACGCAGAGCCTAAGGATGTTAGCTGGGCTGCTAGGGCCTAGAGACGCTAGCAGAAACCTCAAGATCCAAGTAAAGCCTGGAAAGGCTAACAGGGCCTCAGGATCCAAACAGAGCCTAGAGATGGTAGCTGGGCTGCCAGGGCATGAAGCGTAGAGATGGTAACTGGACTGCTAGGGCCTGGATAGGCTAACAGGGCCTCAGGATCAAAATAAAGCCTGGAGATGGAAACCGGGCTGCTAGGGCCTAAAGCCTAGCGATAGTAGCTGGACTGGAACTGGGCTGGAGATGGAAGATGTTAGCTGGGCTGCTAGGGCCTGGATCCTAGAGATGGTAGCTGAACTGCTAGGGCCTGGAGAGGATAACTGAGCCTCAGGATCCAAGTAGAGCCTGAAGATGGAAACTGGGCTGCTGGGGCC
>VONZ01002366.1:0-54772 GCA_012976165.1 Labeo catla
TTGATTCTTAGCAAACTAGCCCACGAGTTTAACTAAACTCAGTCTACACTTGTTCAAATGTCAGTCCAAAATGTCACCTTTTCTTGATTCTTAGCAAACTAGCCCAAGAGTTTAACTAAACTCAGTCTAAACTTGTTAAAATGTCAGTCCAAGTATCACCTTTTTCTTGCGGATTCTTAGCAAACTAGCCCACGAGTTTAACTAAACTCAGTCTACACTTGTTCAAATGTCAGTCCAAAATGTCACCTTTTCTTGATTCTTAGCAAACTAGCCCACGAGTTTAACTAAACTCAGTCTACACTTGTTCAAATGTCAGTCCAAAATGTCACCTTTTCTTGATTCTTAGCAAACTAGCCCAAGAGTTTAACTAAACTCATTCTAAACTTGTTGAAATGTTAATATTCATATAATTCATGCTCAAAAATGTCATCTTTAGTTGATTCTCAGCAAACTAACCCAAGAGTTTAACTTATCTCGGACTAAGCTTGTTAAAATATTCATATTTATATAACTGTGCTCAAAAATTAAATTTTTAGTTGATTCTTAGCAAACTAGGCCAAGACATAAACTAAACTCAGTCTAAACTTGTTAAAATGTTCATATTGCTATAATTTCAGCTTAAAATGCAAACTTTAGCAAACTAGCCAAAAAGTTTACCTAAACTCAGTCTAAACTTATAATTTGTGTTTAGTTGATTCTTAGCAAATTAGTCCAAGAGTTTAACTAAACTCAGACTAAACGTGTTAAATTTGTGCTACAAAAGTCACCTTTAGTTGACTGAGTTTAACTAAACTAAACTAATCTAAACTTGTTCACATTTACATAATTCATGCTCAAAATGTCATCTTCAGTTGATTCTTAGCAAAGTAGTCCAAGAGATTAACTAAACTCAGTGTAAACTTGTTAAAATATTTATATATATGTAATTCATGCTCAAAATGAATGTTCGTAAGTTTAACTAAACCTAGTCTAAACCTGTTAAAACATTCATATTTATATCATTTGTGCTTGAAAAAAATGTCACCATTAGTTGATTCTTAACAAACTAGCCCAAGAGTTTAACTAAACTCAGTTTAAACTTGTTAAAATGTCACTCAAAATGTAACCTTTAGTTGATTCTTAGCAAACTAGCCCAAGAGTTTGTTTAAACTTAGTCTAGACTTGTTAAAATGTCACTCCAAAATGTCACCTTTACTTGATTCTAATCTTTTTTTAGCAAACTAGCCTAAGAGTTTAACTAAACTCATTCCAAACTTGTGCAAGTTTTAGGGTGAAAATTCCTATTAAGCCACATTTTGATAGTAGTTTAGAAATTAATTCTTAACTCTAAACCCACAAACTGGCAACAAACCTAAATCTTGAACCACCAAGCTACATCTACCAAATAGAGGCTAAAATTATTTCAAAAGCACTTAAAAAGAGCTGTATTGAACTGAGCCCAAACCTGTTCAACTTTCATTTTTCAAGTCGATTCCCCCCATACCGAAACTCCTGAAAGCCTATGCAACTTTATACCCCTTTTTAACATTCCTCCCCCCTAAATCATCCGCTAACAGAAACGTCTGATGTTGGAGTGGGCGTGGAGGGTAGAGACATCTCACCTCCTGTCTGTCTGCTGCATACAAAGCAGCTCTTTCTATCCCTGCAACAGGGTGCCGGAGCTTGTCCTCCTCTCCCTCTTCCACACACTTACGGATCATAAGAGCTGAAAGCGCACTTTTCCCCCGCGTCGCTCCAACAAGCCGACTCAGCGCCTTTCTTGCTCGTCCCCCCCAACCCTTGCAGAGAGCAGAACCAATTTGCCATGAAAAATGTGCCGAGTCTAAAATCTTAATGGCGCAATTAGTCTCGTTTTGAGTAGATTTACGGCAGCACTTGACTCGGCCGCCTCAATTACATCTTTGCTAAAATTCAAGGATAATACGGTACATTTCAAAGGCCCATAGAGGGGGTCATGCATCACCTCCAAAAAGATCCCTCTCATGAGGTTCGCTCATTTGTTCCTCTTTTTCCTCGCTCATCTTCTTTTGCTCACGCTCTTTTTCTTTCTCGCTCCAGCTCATGCTCTCTTTGTTAATAACAACTGTAGTTAGATTCCTTAGCTACATATCAATGGAGATAAATTTGTTTTCAGATGTTTAGGCTAGGGTCTTCAACTTTTTCTCATGACATTTAGCCTAACTTTAGCTTACTAACTTAAAGCTGGCTTAATATTTTATATTTAAATCTTATTTTCATTTTTTTCCCCATAATTGGCAAACACCCTGCAGTACAATATATATAACTATGATTATTGGATTTTTTTATTAAAGTTTATATGTATTGATGACTGTGGGATGTTTTATAAAGTATATTATAAATGTAAATATAAGATGCATGAAGTACATATATATTTACATATACATATATGGTTCAAAAGTTTTGGTAAGATTTTTAATTTTTTTGCAAGACACCTCTTATCCTCACCAAGGCTGCATTTATTTGCTTAAAAATACAGAAAAAACAGTTAAACTGTGAAAAATTTTCACAATTTTAAATAACCATTTTCTATATTAAATGCATTTTAAAATGTAATTTATTCCTGTGATGCAATGCCGAATTTTCAACAGCAGTACGGTCCTCAGTGTCCCTGAATTAAATGTCTTAATTGTCATTTTTGATCAATTTAATGCATCTTTGCTGTAAAGTATTAAATGCATTAAAAAAGTGAACTAAAGGAGTCTGAATACCTCTTGCATAGATGGGAGAGTGACGGCCTGTTTTGGTGCTGGTTGCTCATCGGCGCCCTCTACAGGCCAAGACGACTGCTGCCCACTACCTCTGTCCTCTGGCTGTATAGTTCACCGACACAAAATGCAAAATATCAATGCAAAATAAACTAGACATATCACATGTAGCACTGTGTGAATAGCAGGATGAGCCAACCATTTAACGACAAGCCAAACAAGCTTTTATTACGCTTATGACGGGAAAAAATCATGAGAGACCCTGATTTAACATATACATCACAATCATATTAAAAAGCAGATCAAGACGACAGCCTTTTGAAGTGCAATTTATTTATGTTTCAATCTGAAAACAAACATTTAATTAAAACGGCACCTGTGTAAGCAGAGAATAAACGGGAGGTCGTTGGGTCATTCCTATTTATGTGTATATCTTGCATTAAAATCTACTTACAAAAGAGCATGTGTCACAGTAACCTAATTACGGTAACATTTACGATTAAAAATAAAAATTAAGTGGATAATCATGAGATGAACTTTAAAATAAGAAAAAAATATGTTGTGGTGGGAAAAAAAACACTGTAAATACTATATTGACCCACAAGTCTAAGTAATATTTTGAAGAAATACCCACAAATAAACACCTCCAGCGCTGAATGTTAACAGTATGAGGCCATAATTACATATTAGCTCTTACCACCAGCGGTTTCCTGATTCCAAGGTAGACTTTCCCAGGCGGGGCGGATTTGAGAACCTCTACAGCCTGGGCCAGAGAGCATGTGTCTAGATGAGTGTCATTGACAAAAACCAGCTGGTCACCCGGGAGAAGCCCGCCGTGATTGTCCGCCACCCCTCCAGGCACCACAGAGCGGATGACAATCACAGAACGCGCAACATCCAGAGGGTCCTGCAGAGGGCAATGCAGACCATAGCAAACAGACAAACAGAAAAACACAGAGGGAAAACATCATGAGAGCAGTGGTGACCCTGATTTAACCTGTACATCACAGACTTATCAAAAAGCAGATCAAGAGGACTGCCTTTTGAAGTTGAATTTATTTATGTTTAAGTTTGAATACAAACATTTAATTAAAACAACACCTGTGTAAGCAAAGAAAAGAAATTTGCAAACAAGCAAGGTCGCCGGGTCATTCCCGTTATGCAGTACCCTTTGAACCCTACTTGGGAAAAAAAAAAAAAGTGTTAGGGATGTGCCAGAATCTAAATACCGTGTCCATGTATACAACGGAGCGGCAATACTCACAAATTTTACAAGATAGATGTTTGTCAGTCGTGCTCAGGATCTGCAAATCTCTTCTTGGTTTATGTGGCACGTGAAATTTGATGTACTGTAATGTAATATGCTACCGCTAGCATGCGGGTAACCATGTCTCTTTAGTGGCTCCGTAGTTCGTTTTCCAAATACAGATTCACAATTCAGCTCATCCCTAACATGACCTGGCAACCTGTGCATTAAAATCTACTTTCAAAAGAGCGAGACTAACTTGCTGGAAGGCCAAATGAGGCCAACTTCTGACTCCAACATCCCAAGTGCTACGGTATCAATCACATCTCTGGGGAGCTCTGTCGTAAAACTGCAATTCAACCGATTTGATGTCTCCAACAATATATTTCATGACCCATATGGGCGGCTTTTATGTGGCGAATGACAATATAAAAGTGATTAACAAGTAGTTATTTGAGAGTAAAAACTGAAGCGGGAGCGCAGTCATTAGTAATCTCATCTATCTGCCCATGAACATTTACGAGCAACCGTGTCAAAAGACCTGACGAACGGACCATCCTTGCATTTTTTGTGATTTCTGACAGGAATCTCTTCTGCTGCGATGTTAAAAATGAAGCGTGTTGTTTTGAGTCATTCAGAACCACCATTTTCATACAAGGCCACAAAAGACATCAAATGTCAAGGTTCAGACCACAATGACCACTCGGAAAAAGGAGATAACATATTATTGACAAGGAGCAAAACTGCGGACAGCAGACCAGGAAACTTCACCCAGCCCAACCATAAAAAGTGGGTCAGCAAGCCCAGCAATTACTGCCCCCTGATTACCCAGTGAGCCACTGCTGCACGGTAAGCAGACGAGAAGAGAAAAGCAATTTCAGAGCGAGAGGAACTGAGGCCTGCTAGAAGGGAAAGAAAGAGAAAAAAAAAAGACAGGAAAAAGTTGGAGAGAGGATTTGAAGTTCCACTCCAGCTGGCGCTTTAGGAGGACACAGGCTGCATTGTCCGGCTGCCGGGTTCCAGCCAAGCGTGCTTTGCTTTCCAAGCCCTGCTCTCATCCCACATGGCCAGTGATGTCAGTAGAGAAGCTTTTATATGAAAAAAAGGCAAGGGGAACAGGCCAGCACAGGGGGCTCCTAACACGACAATACGTCACCTGCTACGGAATAAAGATACCGATCAGTATGACATGAGAAATGGAAAGAAAGCGTCATTTCTTATTCATGTTTCCATTTGAGTGCACATATGATTTAGATGGCGTATAGTACATGGCTCATTGGGGGCGCAGCTGTCTTTCATGTTACAGGTGTGAAGAACATCTCCGATTCCAAAGAAACGACAATTCCAGAAGCCCTTAGCAAGTGGCGAGTTTCCACAACCACTGACAGCTAAAAATAGCTAGTTAAAATTAGACTAGGTCAACGCAAACCAACTCTGTGGTCTACGCCGTGGTTTGAAACTGTCGGCTAGCTAACAGATGGGTATGAGCATTGGCGGTTGGAATGGATCTCCCATATTTCTTGCCGGGCTAAGTTTCGCTACCGTCTCCTCTGAGTGCCGAGCGTTCCCTTGGCTGGCCCTGCTTGTCAAACGGGTTGAAATTCTTCAGTGCGGTGTCAGGCGGACAGTAAATCTGCTGTTTCGCAGGAATCAACGGCAGGCCAAGTCATCTGTTTTGCTCCTGCGCTCTGCCTCACCTTCAATCTTGCTGAACAGAATACCAGGAACTCCAGGACGTCTGTCTTTCGCTTGCTTTTCTCTTTTAATCCTTCTTTTAGTTGTTCTCACTGTAGTTGCCTTGAGAGGAGAACAGAGGGTGCCACTTCCACGGCACGGACAAGCAAATTACATAAATTCCACATTAAGTAGAAATGTACACACTTTTTAACCACAAATGCTCATCTTGCACTAGCATTGCGTTACGCGTCTACGAATTAACGCATTACGTAATCACGTAGGAAAGATCACTGGTGATTAGTTCTTCGTCTATGTGTACTTCGGTTCAACTTCAGCTTTTCTCCTGCAACTTCAAAATCGTCCAACATTGTTGTTTTACCTTAAAGGTCATTTGACTTTCTTTGCACGTTCGTTTTGTAAACACTGGATCGGTACTTCCGCCTATGTGACGTTTCCAATGTGACTACGTAATGCGGGAGTTCGTATATGAGCAACACAGAGCTAGTGCAAGATGAGCATTTGTGGTTAAAAAGTGTATACATTTTGCAAGAAAGTCAAATGCCCTTTAAGGTAAAACAACGATGTTGGACGATTTAAAAGTTGCAGGAGAAAATGAGATGGCGTTTTTCACCCTACCCTAACTTTTTGAACCGAAGTACACATAGACAAAGAACTAACCACACGCGACCTTTCCAACGTGATTACGTAATGCATGAATTCGTAGATGTGCAACGCAGAGCTAGTGCAAGATAAGCATTTGTGGTTAAAAGTGCATACACTTTTATTTTTTGTAGAAAATTACCAATCGTTTTGCTAGACAAGACCCTTATTCCTCAGCTGGGATCATGCAGAGCCCTGCATTGAAATTACAATTTGGACCTTCAACTCGTTGATTCCCATTGAAGTCCACTATATGGAGAAAAATCCTGGAACGTTTTCTTCAAAAATCTTAATTTCTTGTCGAATGAAGAAAGAAAGACATGAACATCTTGGATGACATGGGGTGAGTAAATTATCAGGAAATTTTTATTCTAATTTTAATCTTTCCATTGCACTAAGATTCCTTTTAGCTAATTTTGACACGTGCATTGAACTCTTAACGCAAGACAAGCAGAAGAGTTAGGAAGCACAAAGAGGAGAAACAACACATAAGCTGTTTTTATTTTAAAGCTTACAGCTGTGGGCAGCTGTTTGGCACAAAAACAGGTGGCACAGACAGCGCCGGCATGACAATAGTAGTAAATCCAGACACCTCTTTTTTTGGATCTGCTACAAACTGGATCCCATTATTGGAAGACACCATTGCGAAATGACAAACACGATATTAGAACAATTGTTCACGGCTGCATATCCGTCTTTAACGTATTAACATTCAGGACGGTGTCCTGTAGTCGATTTGGTAGCTTATTTTCCAGCGATGGTAATAAAATAGCCCTTGGTCAGTTTCTGCAGCTTTAGGCCACAATAAATAAACAACGGTAAATAAATAATAACACACTGGGATGATTTATGACTCTGCTTTAAAACATTCACTGGATGAGACTAAATGCTGTATTGATGTGCAGGTTAGGTGCTTTGAACCATCGAAATGGTTCAAAAATGCATTCTCTCAGATCTCCTCTCCTTGGACAGCATGAAATATTGGAGCCATACATTCACTACCGATGCATCAAATAAATTTGTTTTGCACACTGAGAGTTCACAGCCCACTTGCAAACGGCCAAAGCTTCGGAGAACATGTTGCCGATCAAATTCTTCAAGCTGTAATTTCACTCCACCAGTTTATTATTGTTGAGAACGGAGACATTTTTCTTTTCGAGGTTGGTGTAGGGCCGACATCCCACCCAAACAGAAAGTTACGTTAAGCTACGTTCCCTATGGGCAGCTTACATCCACCCCAAACCCTTTGCTGGAGAGCCGCTCAATCATATTTCAATTGAGCCTGGCTGTATCGTGACTTCATACGCGCACTTCAATCGTTAGCGAAAACTCATAGTAATGACTTTTAAATGGCCGTGAGAGTACAATCCCACTTAAAACAAAACCACCACCACCCGACCCTTCAGATCAGTTGTTTGGCTTCAAGACGACCTTCATTAATCTCCATTACCAGGATGGCTAGTACTACCAAGGGGGTTCTTCTCATGTTGCCATGTAGCTCTTCTTACTTCGAGATCGAGGCGCGACTCCAAATGATTTCACCGTCGCCACTTCACGTCACTCACACAGTCAGGGGTGTCATTTAGAGTAGAAAAACTCCCTGGTTTCCAGCTGTCAGTGCGACCATGGGCTCCCATCAATCTAGCTGCGGTTACAAGGTCTTCTTGCGAGAAGAAGGGTGGTAGAAAGAGGGGGGGATTGAAGGTTCTGGAAGGCTTCGAGCATGTCTGCAGGTCTCGAGGTTGCCTACTCGGCCTTATCAGCTCAGGCCTCTTACTGGAGAGAGCGGCAAAATCAATTTCCCCCTCGCAGACTCGAGAGGCCCAGAAGGAAAACAGAAAGGAAGTCAAGAAGAAAGGTTGAGAGATTCCTTCTCCATTAGAAGAGCGTACCCATCACTGCATTGTGGGAGTTGCTCACTTTTGTCTTTTTGGAAATTCCTTACAGCTCATACATTTATGGACATTCCAACAACTCTGCGAATGCCTGCACCCCCTCCTCCTTGGAATCAATTCCCACCCATCACGCATCAGGCCCTCGGGTTGTTCAGCGTTCGTTTCGGTGCAGATAAGCAAACAGACGGTGCTAGGTGGAGGGGGCTCAGCTGGTGCAGAGCACGAAGACGGTGAGTTCGACCGAGGGAAGGCTGCACAGGTCAATATGGCTTCCAATAAACCCCAGGGTGCACCAGCAACTCCTCCAGAAGATCTGCAAAGTAAGCTTTAGCTCTTCAGCCTTTACACGACAATGATCTATGATCCAAGTTGCAGGACTGCGAATTTCTTCTCCTCTCGGCTTGGTGGGGATGAGATGATCTCGAATTCAGTGCGTCGATGCGGTATTGATGCAATTCGTTTGTACTTGTTCATGCTGCAAAAACAAACAAAAACCCCTGCATGGCTTCATACAATCAGGCAAAAATAAAACAAAGGACTTTGAGTCAGCAAAATGTATTTTTTCATCGTAGCACAGAGCCTATGGACTCTGTCCCAAGCTTCCTCATCCTTCCTCCATCCTCATTCTTTCATTTATCAGAGAAAGAAGGAATTTAAGGGATCACTGCTCAGGTTACTGTCATTAAGCAGCAATGCAATTCCGTCCATGTCGCCGCGGCCCCCCATCAGTCACTGATGAGGAAAGAAGCATACCTTATCATTAAAACATGATCTCCGTTTGGTTTCGCCACGATGCGGCGGCCATTTATTACAGTCCTGATGAAGTTGCGAAAGCATAGACGTGCTTTTCTCCTGCCAATACAGTTTCCCCGCATGAAATCAATTGGAACCCGTGGCTGGATAATATAAAACACGAGGCATCCCACAGGACCGGCGGAGTGCAGGTCTGCGGGAGAGGTTCTGCATTCTAAGTGGCCTCATTACATGATCACTTCTGATTCAGGATCAACGTGCAGTTATGTACTAACCCTGATTAGAGGGCTAATGAAGGAAGGAGGAAAGCAGCTTTTCGTACTAAGTGAGCAGAGCAAAGGGTTTGACGGCTGGCAAGGGGCCAGATAAACAGCGGCGGCCCTATTCGGAAAGGTTTCGCTGCTTTCTTTTGTTCAGTGTCCAATGACTTGTGACATCAACGCACGTTTCCTGTGATCACACTTTGGGAAAGTCAAGGGGGATTAATTGAGTCCAGTCTCCTTTTTTCCTGCTTAGAGGATAGCTGATAGAAAATCGTGAATGGCATACTTTCCTTGGCTTTTTTGCAGTAAATATGGATGAATGGGTACTGTTTTTTAACAAATTTAAGCTCTGATGTGTTATTTTCAGTGCTGTCAATTGATTTAAAAAAAATAATGAATTACTGAACAAATTTTTCTAAAATTAATCGTGATTAATCACAAATAATCCTACTTAACACAAGTTAATACTTTCACATTACAATAATTTCACATTTAATTTTCAAATTAATGTAGAAACAACATAAAGACAGTATATTTTTAATATTTGTTAAATATTTTTTTTTTTATGACTGAAGGTGAGTATCACTCATACCAATATTACCGGTGTATCTAGGACATTTTTTTCTCCTATTATTTAACTATTGACTACAGCCATTCAACATTACTGAGCTATCAATTTTAACATTTATTTGACATGCAAATAACTTTTAATTTAAGTGAACTTAAAACAATCTTCACATAAGCCCATTATTTACTGTGCCCTTCAGCAAGTAGGAAATATACAGAAATTGAATAAAGTATCAAACACTAAATACTAAATTAAAAAGATGAATCCTTAAATCCTTAAAGCTACAAAAGTTATTGATTTCCTGTCTTTTAGTGCTGTGCAATGATTAATTGTGATTAATCGCATTCAAAATAAAAAATTGTGTTTACATAATACATGTGTATACTGTGTTTTATAAAATTTATTTTATATATATATATATATATATATATATATATATATATATATATATATATTAGGATGCGCCGAAACGTATCGGCGAAATGCTTGCGTTTTGTCAGTAAAGCCGGTTCTGTAATCAGCGGTAAATGCCATCAGGTGCGTGATTTCACGTTGAGCCGTATATACTACACACAGCGAGCTGCGCAAATCCATGTTCATTATCAGTGTGAATTTGCGCAGCTCGTCAGTGAACAACGGCTGTGTGTAGTATATACGGCTCAACGTGAAATCACGCACCTGATGGCATTTACCGCTGATTACAGAACCGGCTTTACTGACAAAACGCGCAAGCATTTCGGCCGATACGTTTCGGTGCATCCCTAATATATATATATATATAAATAAATACACACACATACAGTATATGTTTAGAAAATATTTACACATATTTATTAGTGCTGTCAATCGATTAAATCGTGATTAATCATGATTAATTTCACCTAACATTAAAGTTTAATTATACTTTTATATTGCAGTAATTTCACATTAAATCTTCAAATTAATGTAAAAACAACAAAGTATATTTTCAATATTCGCCATATAATGCCATCTTTTTTTATGACTGAAGGCAATTATCACTGATACCAACTGATATCTCTATTAATTTTTATTCCTAATATTTAAAGTCCCCCTGTCGTCAAAATTTTTATCACTCCTTGAAATAAAGCAATAAGCCCCGAGAAGCCACGGTTTACAGTGAATTTGTAACAGCTAAGGAGCATTGTTAGGCACAATGCCTTATCTGTTATAAATTCACTGTAAACCATGGCTTCACAGGGGTTATTGCTTTTATAAAACGGTTATTTGATATATGTTGTAAGATTTCACAAAATAAAACAGAGCAAGTAAAGTGTAATGATTTTGACAAAAACATTATTTTTCCACCAAAAAATTCTGTTGTGGTTGCACCCAAGTGGCTGTCAAGCAAGACACAGACGTAAACAAAGATGTATGTTTGTAGAATAATTTACAACAGCTTAGAATGCAGCTCAACCAACTGGAATAAAGGACTGGAACTATCCGTTTTAAAAATTCCAATAAAGACTTCTAGAACTTCTAGTATTACTCAAACCTAGGCTTAACATACAGAATCATAACATGCAAAAAATGTGCTGTCCTATGTATTGTTTTTAAAATGTATCAGACCATGAAGACATCACCACTTGTATAGTAAATTGTGACTAGACCTCTATTTTTATAAATCTGTTTGAATACTGAATTTTGTATTTACTACTTATTATTTAATAATTTATAGCCAGCTTTACAGCGCAAACGTGACTGTGTTGATTTTTCCATGCAAATGACACAAAACAACACTTCTTGTAAATGCTTCTTGAAATGCAAGTCTAGCTTTCTATGGTTTTTCTTAAAGACAAAGATAAATATGTGAAGTTGCTCCCTCCAAAAAAGTAGAATTAAAAAAACAAAAAAAAACAAACAAAAAAAAAAAAAGGTATAAAAAACAAAGAGCAACAATAAACAAATGAGTTTTTTCCCCACCTGGTAGTCTAGTATGCTGAAGCCGAGACCTCGTTCTCCTTTCTCTAGTTCTAGAACCTGCACATTTGGAGACCACAGAGCAAGTTCCCCTTCATCCTCCTCCTCTTCTTCGTTTTCATCTTCTTCATCATTCTTCACCTCATCCATCTGCTCTCTTTCAGGGCCGCTTGGCTCTAGGGGCTCTTCTTCATCGCTAACCTCCCGCTCCACTGCTGAAGCCTGACGGGCCTGATAAGAAAAGCACAAACCACGGTGAGCCAGTAGTGGTTTCTTAATTGGCAGGTTGTGACCCCAAAATGGGTTGCAGGTCTGTTCTGATGGGGTCACTTAACCTTTAATCAAACTATATTTGTAAAATAAAAAATTTTGGTGCCGCATGCAAAACCAGCAGAGAAACACTGAGCTAAAATCCAGTTGTAATGTTTCATTAGAGGATATGGACAAACCTGAAACTCTTCCCTCATGCTGTCGCGTAGACTTGTATCTTTGGCAAACATGGAGAGGTTATTCTCAATCTGCGAAATTATAACAAAATGAGCAGGCATATATTATTTTGCAGAAGTATCGGCCAATGGATTTGGCAGTTGGAGTTGGCAGTTGAGTGTTAATTTTGGACTCTTTTGTGTGTATGTATTCGTTACCTGCTCCTGTAGGCTGGATGAGGGGCTGGATGAGTGCCACTCTTCAGATTCAGGCTGGTATTCGCTGCCCTCTTCAGCGAGGCGTCTACAGCAAACCAAAGTAAAGGGAGGAGGAACCTCTCTGAGGAACGCAACAGCCTCTCGTCTGGACTTCCCATATAACTGCACGCCATTCACCTGCAAAATTTCCTTAATCAGTCACCAGGGGTACAAAAATAAGGTCACTTATAAAGTGTAACATTTTTTTCTTTGACAAGGATGTGGCAAATCATATCAACATCCTATGGGGTGCTTATTAGCTTGGTGACTATATTACACACTGTCTCTGTGGCATTCATTGGCTATCTTTGATTGGCATTTCATGGAGCGGGCAAGCCTGAAGCTGCTAAGGCGAGTGGGGGCGGCACTGTGCCATCTGCCCAAACCAGGGGGAAGCCATGGTCTCCACACATCCTTTCCCTTGTATGTACACACACATACACACCATTGGTGTACCACTGTGCGTCTAAGCATCTAGAAAGGCCAAGAGGAGTACATTAGGATGTTTAGGTTACACCAAAATATGAGATTTTCTTCAAATGCACTGGCCCCAGGACGTAGCCTTGAGGTACGCCACATCTCTACATAAGCCACTTTCCCTGCAGTCCTGCAAATCTCCCCTGCGTTAACCATCCAGGCTCCTGCCAACAGCAACAGGCTGAAGGCACAGCGGCCCTCGGCCACCAGACCAGGTGGGAGGGGGAAGTTTAGAGGGAAGGGGGCAGGAAGCAAGGCCAGTGGGGAGGTTAGGGCAGGGGACAGTCATGCAGATGGCCTCGGTCAGACTCAGGAGCCCTCCTGCCAGAACATCCATGAGCCAGCAGCCAGCAGCAGCAGCAGCAAGCCTTCCTGGAGGCTCGGTGCTGGCAGGATGCAAAGGTCAGCGTTATTAAAGCTACCGAGAAGAGGCTCACCAAAGCAAGCCAAGAGCAAAACTGCAGGCTGGCCAAACCCTGGGAGCCCACGTAACCATAATGCCAAATAGTGAGGGTGCGGGGAGGACACACGCCGGCAGTGTAGATGCTGTTATAATGACTTTACCTCCAGAAGTTCATCCTCTGGTCGAAGCAGCCCATGTTTTGCTACTGGGCCTTCAGGAGCAACTGTGGAAATGTAGTGGTGTCCATCAAAAGAGTCTAGTTCCACACCTAAGCGCATTGTGTGTATTGGGAGAAGCTGCAGAAACATCATTTTAAGGTTACTCACTCATTATGGTCACTACTGAACATGGCTAGGTAAGATTTAAAGAGACAGTTCACCCAAAAATGAAAATTACCCCATGATTTACTCACCCTCAAGCCATCCTAGGTGTATGTGACTTTCTTCTTTCAGATGAATACAATTAGAGTTATACATAAAAAAAAAATTCTGGCTCTTCCAAGCTTTATAAAGGCAGTGAATGGGTGTTAATATTTTGAAGTCCAATAAAGTGCATCCATCCATCATAAAAGTACTTCACACGTCGAATTTGCGTGCGACTGAAAAAATAGTTAGGAGCACCAGTGCGACTGACCCGATCAGCATATTTGTGTTTGCGCTGAGGGAGGCTTCAAAGGTTTCTATATGTTTTTGCAACTTTGAGTAACGTATCACAGACATATCTCACAAAGCCTTTCATAAACAAAGTGTAGAAAGACTACAATTAAGAGATTTATTGTGCAGTGTAGAGAGCTTTGTTGATTATAATGGAACTTTGTGAGATCACAATGAACTAGGATGAGTGACAGCTTTTAATGATTTTTAAGGGAGTTTGTAAATGAGATATTGATTTAATACAACAGTTAAATAAACAAGAAATTAATATTGTTACATTGCCTGACTATAAGACTATTGCCTGATTTTGCTGTATTTCGTCATCAAAAATAGTTTGAAACAAGTCAGCTAAGCCGCTGCACATCTCCATTCAAACACAGCTGTGTTTCGTTTATGAATGAATGTGCATTTTTGAACGAATCTAGTGAGTCAATGATTCAATTTCCCATTCATAAAGACAGTCACTAGCTTTACTCCTGAATGTATCAGCCGTTCGAACGAATCAAATGAATGAATGAATCAGTAATTAAATCAGTGACTTGCCGCCATCTACTGGCAGTTTTAGTTTAATCTTTTTAGTCATTTAAATCATTTAATATTGCTATATTCAACATTTAAAACATTAATCTCAATATAAATTTATGAATTTGATTGCACTCATGCCACCTCTGTGCCTCATTAAACATGAAAATACACCTACAAACCACTTTTGTGTTTTTCTGTGCCACTTCTGTAGTACAAATACATTTTGTTAATAATGATTTCATTTGATTGGTAACTTATTCCTTATCTACTTGTTCTTATTCTGTTGTTTTATTTAGAAATTTTAAAAAGCTTATAAAATATATATATATTTTTTTTTAATTTGACATAAAAGATGACACACTTTTAATAAAGTTAGGAAAATGCCACTACAAAGGTAAAACAATATTCCCCTGTAAATCACTTTAAGGAGTCAAATATCACTAGTTTTTTTTGATCAGATTTTTTTTTATTATTGTTTAGAAGGTGCTCATAATTTAAAAAAAAAAAAAGTAGAGCACTGAAAATCCTCATTTTGTACTTTAATTCATGACCAGTGTTTTGTTTTGCTCTGTCCACTGCGCTTCCGCATTCATCACCGCTTTCGCCTACGTCATCTGCTGAAACGCCACTCTCTCGAAAACGTGCATACAAAAATTAGTGAAAGCTAGATATTACGGTTTACTAAGTTTTAAATATGAATATATATTTCTTACACAAATGCATCGATTCGCTTCAGAAGGCCTTTATTAACCACCAGAGCCATGTGGAGTACTTTTTATGATGGATGGATGCACTTTATTGGACTTCAAAATCTCAACACCCATTCACTGCCATTATAAAACTTGGAAGAGCCAGGACATTATTTAATATAACTCTGATTGTATTCGTCTGAAGAAAGAAGTCATATACAGGTTGAGTAAATCATGAGGTAATTTTCATTTTTGGGTGAATTATCCCTTTAATACGCATCTTGATTTTTAAATGTTTTCTCAAAAACAGTGCTTAAACACAGTAAAATCTAAATTCCACAAGGTTTTATCACTAAATGAACACAAGGATGATTTATTTTTCTCTGTATGCACCAATATTACAATATATTCTTACTACAAATGAGTGTGTGCGACGAACAACCGTATAAGTCCAAAAAAACAAAAAATGAGATAACCATGTGACATTAATTGTATGTGTGAACTTTGTATACAGAAACAGTTTGGGGATATTTTCGCGCGACCAAGAGTCCGCATTTTAAACGTTAAAATAGCGTCACGCGGAAAAACCGTTTATGTCCACAAAGAAGCATGGAGATGCCGCTTGCTGTCATGTCCGCTTCGGACATTAAAAGGCAAAACCTCGGCAAAAAAAAGAGAGCCGACATGACCAAATGGAAGGACAGAGTAAGGAAGGCTTTGAGGGATGCTGGAAAACCATATTTGACTCGAAGAGGAGAACAAAAACCAGGGAAAAATCCACCCAAACTGCTGAGTGGAAGAACCGTATATGTGATGTGATCTCTCTCTCTCTCTCTCTCTCTCTGAACGCGCTAAACACCGCATAAACAGTTAACCTATCAAAATAAACCACATACCATATATAATAAAGCTGTATTCGTTCATATTTCCGGCCAGTCCTGTGTAAAGTACGGCAAGCAGAGTTTATTTGTTTATATATTTATTTATATCGTGAGATGGCGGAGCGCGAGAACAGTTTGAAGTAGTATATACACAGGTGCGCTGCGCCAGCTTTTCTAAATAAACGACAAGGTGCACTGTTGGAGCTATCTAAACATACAAGAAGTGATCAAAGATATCCTATCTGACTAACTTGTTACAGTTATATTTGCGTGTAGCCTATAGCCTACTGGGCGTCTACTATAGATCAGTCATGAATAGGTCGAAATGAAAGTTGAGAAAATTATGATATATCTTGTGATATATTGAATAATATTTAGCTATGATGTATGTCTGCATTGTATTTATTGTTTTTATTTATTTGTTTATTTATTTATTTATTGTTTTTTGTTAATAATTCATTGTTATTGCCTGTACTGTAAGAATGTCTATGTATTATACATTGTTCATACTGTATTTTCTGTTTTTAAATAATTATAATAATAATAATAATAATAATACTAGAAAGAAATGCTTAATATTAACCTGAAGTTTCTGTTACTGTATTAAAACTAAGATAAAGGAATCAGATCTTTAGTGGTTTAAAGTGATATGATGAACTGGAGTTATACTGTTATTCCACACTAACTGGACATATACCGTTCTTCCACATTTCAAAAATATAAATCACAGTAACTTTTGATTTTTAATACTGACACTGAAAAATGTTATCTCCTTAGAATTGAGAAGCTTTTGTTGTCTATTTTCAAGTAAAATAAAAATATATAATATAATGTTCACAATCCAAATGAAAAAAATCTTATTACTCAAAATTTGAAAATATGGACTTGTATGGTTCTTCGTCTCAAGGCCTCAAATATACACTTGAAAATATTAAAAGCTAGGTGGGGACTTTAATAGATTTGTCGTGTGATCAAGGTTTTGAATTGATTCATTGTAACAAATTGATTCGCAGAAATTAATTAAGCGTAATAACTTATGAGAAGCTAAAAACCATCTTGATATCTTAAAGATATATTTCCACTTCCAAAACAAAGATTCGCATATAATGTACTCACCCCCTTGTCCTTCAAGATGTTCATGTCTTTCTTTCTTCAGTCGTAAAGAAATTATGTTTTTTGAGGAAAACGTTTTAGCATTTTTCTCCATATAATGGACTGATATGGTGCCCTGATTTTGAACTTCCAAAATGCAGTTTAAATGCGGCTTCAAACGATCCCAAATGCGATCCCAGAGAAGGGTCTTATCTAGCATAACAATCGGTTATTTTCATTAAAAAAAATACAATTTAAATACTTCTTAATGTCAAACGCTCGTCTTGCCTTGCTCTCAATGAACTCTGTGTATTCTGGCTCAAGACAGGTAGGGTATGTCGAAAAACTCTAATCGTATTTTCTTGCTCAACTTCAAAAGTCATTTCAAAATCATCCTACATCGCTGCAGAAGTTCCGATCCAGTCTTTGCAAAGTGAACATGTAAACAAGATCAAACACCCTTAACAAAAAAGGTAAAACAGTGATATAGGACGATTCTGAAGTTGAGGGAGAACATGAGATGGGAGTTTTTCGACATACTCTAACTGTCATGAACCGGAACAAAAACAGTTCAGGCAGAGTAAGACAGGTTTTAATTTCGTCAGCGAAGAAAAATATTCGTTAACTGCATTTTGGTAGTTCAAAATCGGGGCACCATATCAGTCCATGGAGAAAGACATGAACATCTTGGATGACAAGGAGGTGAGTACATTATATGTGAATCTTTGTTTTGGAAGTGGACTTCTCCTTTAATGCAGTCGTGACACAAAGAAGAATTACATGTGTCCAACTCGCTATCGTCTCCACTATATATCTAGAATATTTGACAGTTTGCCCATCCCTACTATAGAGATGAATGAACGAATGAATGAATCATGAATTATGCTGTTTCCACGTTACCTTGGAGTACTTCTGCAGCTCAATATCATCATCTATGACAGGGTCAAGCTGTACAACCTGTAGAAAAAAAAAAAAACAGAATGCAAATAAAATAAAATAAATAAATAAATAAAATGTTAATAAATAAATGTGGTTACCACACTCCCTTTATGGTAAATAAAACAAAACAACAGTGTGTCAGCACATGAACTCAAATCCAATAGAAGTCAACTGAGGCAATCTACCGCCAGATTTAGCTGGTCGATCGAACATCTCTTATCACAGCATGCGTAAGTGCCGGCGGTTCTTGCTGATGTGCAGTTTGCTTCATGTTTAATTGAGAGCCGCACTTAGCATCTGTTAACATTACTTCCCCTACATTTTTGCTTACCATAACATCGTAATGTGGACCGAGAGCCTGCTCCCATTTAGCGCGAAGCTCCATCTCCGTCAGCGGGGCCGGCTCTTGCACTACAACACACACACACAATAATGAGAGCAGCGTTTAAAGTCAATTACCGCCATTTGGGTGCCCACTGTCCGTGACAGAGTGAGTGGAAACGTATGACATTAATGTCAGGTGCCGCATACTAGCATGGGATTGATGTCAGGCTGACGGATGAATATAATCAGAGGGCCGAGAGTGCGCCGAGGGCAAGAGTTGAGAGAGGAGTCAGCAGTGATACTGCAGAAAAAGACAACGGGACGCCTGGGAACAGTATCGGCTGGAAGCCCAAAGGGCAATGGAGGCAAATAAATGGGTGGAACAGCTTTTATGGGCACTTCTGACCCTTAACTATGATATGGGGCAGGGGTAGTAGGGGGTTTCAGAGAAATATGCTCTGGGTAAGAACAGAACTAAGTTTTTATGTAACCTAAGCTGTAAATTTAACAGACGCATGCCTTGAATAAGGTACAACTTGGTCTCCTGTTACTACAAACAATAGAGACACATTAAATACATTGATAAAAATCAGTATACCACCTTAAAATGTTAATTGTGGTCTGTTGTCTCGCCTTTTTTGGCTGCATGCAGCCAATTAAAATCATACAATTATGCAGAAAATGTGGACTCAATCATGCAATCCAGTTATTAAAAAAAAAAAAACAGAATTTACAGTATAACGTGGAATGTCACAAAATTTGTCACTTAAATCAAAACGCCATATGGACTAGTGTCTGTAAATATTAGGCTGCAAAAATACTATTTAAAAATGAATTCTGCATGTTCTGCGCAGATGTGCGGTTTTGTTTACTACACACATACTGAAGCTGTGCGCCGTTTTTAACTTCTGTCGCATCAATATACGAGTACATGAACACATAAACATGCATAATAAAATTAGCATTTTATTATTTCTTTAGAGAAAAACAACCGTCATATCAAATACAAAGAGAAACTTAAAAGTTTGGTGTAACTTGAAGAAATTGTGACAGAAATATATTACTTAATGTAATGACAGTACTACTACTACTAATAAAATTATTACTTAAAGAATATTGTTTTATTACTTACCAGAATTTTTTTTTTTTTTTACCAGAATACATAACAGTATTTCTGGGGAATGAATGAATGAATGAATAAATGAATAAATAAATAAACATTTGGTAATAAAATAAAAATAAAACTGAAAAAAAAAAAAAAATTCAAAAAAGTATTTCATAGGGCCTTCAAATGGTAATTTTTGTTAAACATTAAATTGCTGTTAAATTGTGTAAGTTTCATGATTTCAATTCATTAGACAAGCTTTTTGAATAATAATATTTTTTTAATTTAACCATTAAAACAGAGTCCAAAAAAATTAATGGAATTAATTAAGTGGAATAAAAAAACAAAAAAAACAGAAAACCAGAAAAATTAAAATGGAAAAATCGGAATTTGGAAAAAATAAACCAATTTGGGGAAAAAATAAAACCGATTTCATAAGGCCCTATACAATGTCATAATGCTAACAGTCGTGTAAAATGTAATTTTTCAAATTACAATAGTAAAATAATATTTCTTTAAAAGTACTGACTACTTTTAGTTAATAAAACGCATATTTTGCATGTATTATAAAGTATAAAGTGCTTTCAAATGATTAATCGTGATCAATCACATCCCAAATAAAAGTTTTTTTTGTTTTTTTTTTTTACATGCGTGTACACTGTGTATATTTATGTATATATAAATACACACACATACAATATATATTTTGAAAATATATATATGTATTCACACGTATAATTGATATTATATATAAATACTTTAATATATAAACACCATATTTTTTCTTAAATATATAAATGCATGTATTTATATATGCATAATAAATATACACAGTACACACACACATTATGCAAACAAAAACAGTATTTAACGATTAATCGCGATTATTAATTTGACAGCACTATAAGGCTGTTTTTATTTGAACAAAAATACATAAACAAGAGCAAAATTGTGAACTATTACTATAACTTAAAATAACTGTTTGCTATTTGAATACACTTAAAAATGCAATTTATTCCTGTGATGACAAAGCTGAATTTTCAGCATCATTACTCCAGCCTTCAGTGTCACATGATACTTCCATATGCCTTTTAATGTGCTGATTTGTTGCTCAAGAAACATTTGGTTTTTTTGTGTGGATTTTTTTTACTGTCATTTTTAATCAATTTCATGCTTCTTTGCTGAAAAGCTCTTTCCAAAAAAGAAATAAACAAACATAAAGTGAATAAAAAACAAGCAGCTTTTACTAAACCCCTCATGCAAAAAGCAGAAAAAAGCTTTTTCAAAAGTTTCAGGCCTTGATGTGAACTGCTACGCTAACGCACATTACGGTAAAAAGTAAAGTCAGTGAATGAGTGAGAGCGAGGGATGTAGACCTGATTAAATTAGCATTTCTAACGCCTCACTCACAACACCATTCATCACAAATGTTTGACTACATTAATACAGCAATGCATCGCTTCAACACGTGGGACGTCAAACCCCAGCCAACATCTGCAGCCCAGGTGCGGCGCAATGGAAAATATGGAGAGCAGGGGAAATGTTGATCACGGCAATGGCTTGTTATGTTTATGTATCAGAAAAAACTCCGCTGACACCGAGAACAAATGTCCACCCCCTATCCAAACGTCACTCAACATTTAATAAAGGGCATCACATGGGAAAACTTACCACAGACCCACAAAAGTCGAGTAAATGGGGTTTTACATAGTATTTCCTGTGGTTTTTAACTGCTGTGGGCATTTCTGGAGCAACCGTGGAGTATAATTATACCAACGTGGAGCGATTGTCACCACTTCTTTGTGATTGAGCGCTCTCGCTGTCAACTTTCGCAATGATTTTAATGGGTCGCAACCGCTGGTGTGACAGATTTTGGAAAAGGCGCAAAACCCCGGGAGCAACTAGTCCGTGTTATCCACATTTTTTTTAACATTAGCGGCGAAACACATCTGTTTCCAGAGAATTTCAACTTTACGTGACACAAACGAAACTATATAATGGCACTTCCAGGGTCGTTATCTTTCAAATCGACGGGTGAAATTTAGCGAAACCTCTTATCAAATGTCCCGTCAACGTACCAAAACAGTCGCGCATTATCCGTAAAGAAAATATTTAAACATCTACACGCTCACATGGCAATATCATTTCTTAAGACCACAGGGAAAAAAGGCGGGAGGTGAAAGCATGATTAAAGCGCTGTGTGTTTTGACTCGAGGGCGGCTATCGTTTTACACGTGCTATGATTCCAGCTTTGGGAAATGAGTCCTTGACAACCAATCATTGTTATCCCGGGCATGTACTGGCCCAGTGCAACAGAACGCTTTATTTAGGAGTTTGGCAGGTACCGGGTCTTGTCCGGATTAATTAGGGCAGAATGTAACCAGAGCTCCGGGCTGCTTCGGCTTCAGCCAAGGCCCGCTCTTCCGCTTCCAGGCCGCCTATCTCCATATTTATATCTGCCGGCTAACATGATCGAAACAATGCCTGCTAAGCTCGGTGTAGAAGCTGGCCTGAATCTGACCTCCATCCAGAGGGAAACGCCAAGGATCGGATTCATCAGCATTAAGCTCAAAGTTTACTTTGGTTTTATGCCTATTTTAAGGTACATGTACAGTACGCAAAATGTAAATTCAGCCATCAGTGTAGCATGTGTGTACTGTACGCATGCAGTCGAACAAGTTTGTCAGCTGGCGCTATAACAGTCATAAACATTAAAAAAACATAACATTTCTATAGTAAATTACCTGGGTTTTGCCAAAAATGCTTTTTTAAAATCATTAATTTAGGTGGTTACAGGCTTGTTAAATAATGTCTTTTTATAATAAATAATGTTAATTTTTATATAAATAATGTAATTAAATCCCTTAAAGCGTTTGAACCTTGGTAATCGCTGCTTGCAGCTAAATTTGTTCTTGTTTTACGCAAACTGAGTAAATTTTGTTTAATTTCTTAAAGGGGTCATCGGATGCAAACTTCACTTTTTCATGTTGTTTGAACATTAATGTGTGTTGGCAGTGTATGTACAAATCTACCCTATAATGATACAAATCCATGCAGTGGTTTTTAATTAATCTATAAAAATAATATCCCCTTTTTCAAATCGAGCCGTTCTCAGATGCCTGTCGTTGTGGCGTCACACCCACAGAGGCCGCTCCCACGATAGTTGATTGACATGAGCTCTCACCTCAGATCAGCTGTAACAGTCCAGTAACTTTCCTTGTTTCGATGCCGGAGCAGGAATGTAAGTTAGACAAGAATATCTCAGATTGAGCGATGCCGGATGTAATAATGAACATAGTGGTCGTCATTTACTCCCGACATCTGAGCTGCTGAAGATGCAGTAGATTATGTTTGTTTGTGAAGGGAATGCGCCTCCCGATCTACATATATCCGTCTATGTTCACGCGAATCATTCATGATCCAGCTTCACTTACAGCAGAAGTGAGTATAAGCGTTTTTTTATGAATCTTTGCGATCGCCTTTCCTTATAACGTGGTAGTTAGGAAGTTTAGCGGCTAAATGCGGCTAAAGTAAACAAGCTCGTCATTCTACAGAAAGAAGAGAGGGGCGGAGCGAGCAGAGCTCATTTGCATTTAAAGGAACAACCCCTTAGAATGAGCTGATTTTTGCAGAGCTGATTTTGGCAAGGTAAAAAGGGTGTTGTTTTACACAACCATTGAGAATTTTTAATCAAAGTATATTAGAGACTTTTCATTAAGACCCTAAAGAATCATATCAACTTGTGGATAATGGGCATCCGATGACCCCTTTAAAAGAACAAGACTTAAAATCTTCAACTTGTATCTCAAGTAAATGTATCTTGATTAGAAAATGTTTACATATTTGGAAAAGACAAAAATACTGAGGAAGATATTCATTTTTTGCAGTGACATTTAATGCCATGACTTTATAAATGTAAGACTTTCAGCTCTGATTTAAAGTGATAGTTCACCCGAAAATAAAAGTTACCCCATGATTTACTCACCCTCAATGTATCCTAGGTGTATATGACTTTATACTTTCAGACAAATACAATCCGAGTCATATTAAAAACATAATGGCTGTTGAGATTTTGAAGTCCAACAAAGTGCATCCATCCATCATAAAAGTGCTCCACACATTTTATGATCTGCAGTGAATAAATGTGTTTTTTAAGAAAAAAAGATGCATATTTTTAACTTTATAAACCGTAATCTCTAGCTTCCGCTAACTGTCGTAGGTGCGTTTTTGAGAGAGCGGTGTTTTATAACATTTTAAAAATGAATATTATTCTTAAACACATCGATTCACTTCAAAAGGCTTTTATTAATCCCCTGGAGCTGTGTGGAGTTTTTTTTTTTATGATGGATGGATGCACTTTATTAGGCTTCAAAGTCTCAACACCCATTCACTGCCATAATAAAGCTTGGAAGAGGCAGGACATTTTTTTATTTAACTCCTATTGTATTTGTCTGAACGAACAAAGTTATATACATCTACGATGGTTTGAGGGTGAGTAAATTATGGGGTAATTTTCATTTTTGGGTGAACTATCACTTTAAGGTCTTTGGTGTGAAAAACCTACTGGTATGTTTCACTGTTTGCATGAGCAGCCAGGCTTAACACATGAGTAAAAAGCCAATCAAAACCAAAGGAAGGATGTTTTTACAGGAGCAGAGTAACTGAGACTGGTCTGTGTGATGTTTGTGATATTGGCCACATTGTTGAGCACCTGTATGTGAGTGAAAAGACATGTTTGTGTATTGTATAAACTCACTATTTCCCTGCAGCTGTTGTTTGATCCCACTCAGAGCAGGGTCCATAGACTCCACCACAGAGCCCCTCTGAACATCCGCCCGCGCCTTGATCTCAGACGATCTCTTCAGAGACACACGCGACGACTCTCTCTGGACTGTATCAACACACCAGTATACACACATACACACTCAAGTCTGAATCAACATTTGTAACCATCATTTATAAAGATGTAAATATATATATATAAAATTATACACCCACACCCACACACACACATATTATCTATGCAGTTGAAAAAAAAAAACAATAATTTTTTAAATTTAAAATTTTTTTTTTCTTTCAAATTTTTTTAAATAAGTTTCTTTTTTAATTAATGGAATGTACTAAAATAAAATTTAACTATTAACTATTAACTATTAAATATTAAATATTTGTGTTTGAATTTGTTTTGATGCAGTTTAACAGTTCAATAATTTCACATTTTTATTTTCTTAAAAATGAATTAAATGGAATTCATTAAAATGAAACTTAAGTATTTAATATTAATTATAAATATTATATAAATATTTGTGTTTAAACTTCATATTTTGATGCAGTTTAAAACCCAAAGATTTCATGTTTTTTTTTTTTAAATTGATGAAATGCACTAAAATAAAATTTATTTAATAGTATTTAATATTAAATATTATACAATATGTGTGTGTGAATTTGATGTTTTGATTTTCAGCTTAAGTCCAATAATTTCACTTTATTAGGTTTTTTAAAAATAAATGGAATATATTAAAATGAAATTTAAGTATTTAAGATTAAATATATATATATTTGTGTTTAAATTTCCTGTTTTGATGCGGTTTAAAAGCCCAATAATTTCACGTTATTTATTCTTTTTTTTTTTATTTAATAGAATCCACTAAAATGAAATGTAAGTATTTAATATTAAATATAAACATGAAATAAATATCTGTTTAAATCCCCAATAATTTCACATTGTTGTTTTTTTAATTAATAGAATGCATTAAAATAAAATGTATTTAATATTAAATATAAATATAATAGAATTTCCTGTTTTGATGCAGTTTAACAGTCCATTAATTTTACACAATTTTACATAATTGTTATTTTCTTAAAAATTAACGGAATTCACTAAAATGAAAATTAAGTATTTAACATGAAACATAAATAATAAAAATATGTGTGTGCATTTCTTGTTTTGATGCAGTTTCACGGCCCAGTCATTTCGCATATTATTTATTTTCTTAAAAAAAAATAATGGAAGGCATTAAAATTAAATTTAATATTAATATATTATTAATATTAATATGTATTTAATATTAAAAATAAATTTAATTTAAATATTTGTGTGAATTTCCTGTTTTGATGGAGTTTAACAGTCCAATAATTTCACATATTATATATTTTCTTAAAAATGAAATGAATGCATTAAAATGAAATGCATGTATTTAATATTAAATATAAATATAATTTAAATGTGTGAATTTGTGTAAATTATTTATTTTCTTTCAAATTAAATGAATGCATTAAAATGAAACATGTATTTAATATTAAATCTAAGTTTAATTTAAATATTTGTGTGAATTTCCTGATTTAATGGCGTTTAACAGTCCAATAATTTCACATATTATTTATTTTCCTAAAAATTAAATGAATGCATTAAAATGAAACATGTATTTAATATTAAATCTAAGTTTAATTTAAATATTTGTGTGAATTTCCTGATTTAATGGCGTTTAACAGTCCAATAATTTCACATATTATTTATTTTCCTAAAAATTAAATGAATGCATTAAAATGAAACATGTATTTAATATTAAATATAAATTTAATTTAAATATTTGTGTGAATTTCCTGATTTAATGGCGTTTAACAGTCCAATAATTTCACATATTATTTATTTTCATAAAAATTAAATGAATGCATTAAAATGAAACATGTATTTAATATTAAATATAAATTTAATTTAAATATTTGTGTGAATTTCCTGATTTAATGGCGTTTAACAGTCCAATAATTTCACATATTATTTATTTTCCTAAAAATTAAATGAATGCATTAAAATGAAACATGTATTTAATATTAAATATAAATTTAATTTAAATATTTGTGTGTGAATTTCCGGTTTTGATGGAGTTTAACAGTCCAATAATTTAAATATTATTTTTCTTAAAAATAATGGAATGCATTAAAATTAAATGTAAGTATTTAATATTAAATATAAATATAATACAAATATTTGTGTGAATTCCCTGTTTTAATGCAGTTTAATAGTTCAATAAATTCACATATTATTTATTTTCTTAAAAATGAGTGCATTCAAATGAAAATACTATAAATATTTATTATTATTCTTATATTTGATAAAATGTTAACACTTTTATTTTAAAATATTTCAAATGACTCTGTAGGTACAGATCTGATTCTGACACAACACACTTCACTTTACCTTTATCTAGCGATTTTTCTACGGCCGTCCTCTTGGGAGAGTTGATCTTCCTAATAAGGGTAAGGTGTACGATATCACCCGTCCGCTTCATTACCTCCAGGACTTCCTGGTTGGTGAATCCCTGGAGGTTCACGCCATCCAACTGTTCACACAGACACAAAGACAATCAAGAAGTCACTTCAGGCCCGGCTAACCGGGCTCTCCGAGTCGCCTCAGCGGGACCGATTAGCCTAGCGTGAGTCTGGGAAGAGCGTGACAGCTGACCGCGTCCGCGCTCAAACCCGTTCTTATTAAACTGTGACTCGACACGAGATGAAAGAGACGTCTCGCTTAGTTGGCGTTCTGTTCTGTCAGAGCGCTCGTACGGACACGGGGCTAATTAAGGTAGAGCTCATTAAAAAGTGATTAAGAACCCACTGCTATTATCCTGTCGTGGACAAGGATTTTCCCGCTCTGCTCAGCGGCGCTGCCTGGAACCACGTTCTTCACAAAGACCCCCACCGCATCTGACATGCAACAGAGACGAGAGGAAATAATAATTAACAACATACTGATTAGTCGTTGGGATTCTGGGAAAACAAGGGAAATGTGTTTCTTACCCTTAGTGGTCAAAGCGTTGTATCCGATTATGGAGATCCCGAGGCTCTGGCCTTCTTTCTTTTTTAACGCAACTTCATGGATTTCGTAACCCTCCAAATTCGGCTGCAACATTACAAAAAGAACAAAAACTGACATTTGATTTATTGTTTTCAAACACTGCTTTTTTGCTACAGGGTGAATCTACAAAAACATATTCAGGCTGCTTATTATCCCAAAATCTTTAGACAAAAATAATATGAGAAAACGATATCACAGATAGGCTTACGGACGTACTTTTGATGCACACTAAGAAAAAGTCATAGTGACTATTATTAGATTCCCATTTCTGTTTTACACTTATAAAACACTGCAAAACAATTACTTTTTTTAAATTTAAATCAGCCTAAAAGTTGTAATAAAATAATATATAATATTAAAAGTAATGTTACAACAAATCATATTTTGTGAAAAATTTTATCTATTCATTGTCATTTTTATGGTAACTTTTTTTTTTATTATTATTATTATTATTATTAAATTTAAGCAAATTTCTCCTTTAATTTAGCACTGCAGATACACATCTGGATATTTTATTTCAATATTATTTCAGGGATTATTTTATTTGATTATTTTATTTGAATATTACATATTATATATTTTTATTGCTGCATTGCGATTTTTAGGCGGTAACACAAAAAATACCATGTTATATAGTTGGTAAAATATTACATATTTTACATTTTTATTACCTCAATTAAATTTTTAGGCGGTAATATGTTATATAGGAGGTAAAATATTACATATTTTATATTTTTATTACTGCATTGCAATTTTTAGGTGGTAAAACTAAAATTACCATGTTATATAGTTGGTAAAATATTTCATATGTCACATTTTTATTACCGCAATTCAACTTTTAGGTGGTAATGTGTTATATAGGAGACAAAATATTACATATTTTATATTTTTATTACTGCAATGCAATTTTTAGACGATAAAACAAAAATGACCATGTAATATAGTTGGTAAAATGTGTCATATTTTACATTTTTATTACAGCAATTCAAATATCAAATACAAATACTACCTTGTTAAATAGGTGGCAAAATACTACATATTTCATATTATTTTTATTACCGTAATGCAATTTTAGGCGGTAAAACAAATATTACTATGTCATACAGATGGTAAAATATTACATATTAAATATTTTTAATACCACAATGCGATTTTTAGGTAGCAAAACATTGTTATATAAACAATTACAACTTAAATACATCATAAACAATTGCTTTACAGTAAGTATCATTTTGGTGAACAATGTACTAATGTCTTGACATAAAATTAGTCTAAAAATTTTCCTTGAAAATTTTAATTGAAAATACATACAATTTTAGATTGATTTCTGTAGAAATAATAAAAAGCTAAAACTAATGAACTTCTTTCCTATTTATTATGAATTACTTGTGAGTAAATGTGGATGAAATATTAACCAGACGTGTTTGTTTTTAACATACTGCATCATATAGCTGACAAATAATTCATTCACTGATTCATTATAAAGGTGGTGTATTCTGTACCGTTTTGCTGCCCCTGCGGGATGGCACAGGAGGTGGAGGTGGCAGGGAGGTGACTGGAGCGGCAGCGGGGGCAGGCGGAGGTGGAGGCAGAGGCTGGGCCGCCCCCAGAGGGTCCCGTGCGATTAGCATCCTCACATGGGTACCGCAGGCCTGCAGCACCTGCACCACCTGGTCACTAGCCAAACCCCGAGTGGACGTCTCGCCGATCCGCAGGATGTGATCACCTGTTCTCAGCCTCCCGTCCTGAAAGTGAATGAATCCAGATGTTTTTCTGTAATTCCCATTATTCCCAATGATTGTGCAACAAAATTAAATAATAATAATAATAATAATAATAATATTAATAACAATATCACAAGGAAAAATGTTTATTTTGTTATAAATATATATACACAGTTAAATACTATGTAAAATTGTTTTATATTTTATATATACATTTTTATATTGTTAAACGTAAACATTACATTTAAAACATGTACGGTTAATTTCTTATGTATTTATTAAAAGTTAATAATATAAAATGAAACAGATTTATAATAAAATGTTATACAAATATACATTTTATTATTTTATTTACTTTTATTTTATTACCGTAAAACAATTGCTTTAAGTTTAAATCAGTCTAAAAGCTAAAATAATTATAAATATGTTGTATTAATGTTATATATATTAATTATATATATTTTTTGCATAACGGTTAAGAGAATTTGGCGACAAAAACTAAAATAATCCAAGTAATGTTACAAGAAATTCTATTTTGTGAAAAATTTGATCTATCCATTGTCATTTCTGTGGTAACATTTTTTTTTTTAAATATAAAATAAATAAAATAATAAAAATATTAAATAAAATATTATACATCTGGATATTTTATTTAAATATCTCTGGGATTATTTTATTTGATTATTATTTTAATGATTATTTTATTTGAAAATTACATATTATATATACACATATTATATATTTTTATTACTGCATTGCAATTTTTAGGCGGTAAAACAAAAATGACCATGTCATATAGTTGGTAAAATATTTCATATTTTACATTTTCATTACCGCAATTCAATTTTAATGTCGTAAATATGTTATAACATTTACGGTTAATTTCTTATGTATTTGTTAAAAATTAATAATATAAAATTGAATAGATTTCTAATCAAATTTTACATAAATATAATTTGTATTATTTTATTTAATTAATATATGACGTGTGTGTTATACAAAATTGTTTGGTACCAGCACAATTGCAAGCCATATTATGAGTCATTTTTTCTGGCCCCCAAAGTATAATTTACCTCCTAAACACAGGCCTGAGCCAAATCTCACATTTACAACCTAATTTGTTCCCATCATCCACAGGTGCAAGAGCCAAAAGTCTAAAATCCACAATAACTGTGTCACTCTTACGTGGCCTTTCCTCACGGCCCTTTCCGGTCGGCTTGAGCTGTGAGACGTATTCTTCTTTCTAGGACTCTGGCAGACGGGCCAAACGGACGGCGAGAGGAAGGGGAGGACTAAAGAGTGATTACACAAAGCGCGGAGAGGAGAACAGCCGTCTTTGTGAAGCGCGAGACATGAAAGGCGTTTGATACATCAACTTGCGCAGGGAAAATCTCGGCAGCTTGTTCCTGCCACTGTGCCGGGGACAGCGGGGGTGCATTGAAGCCCGCCGCAGCCATTAAAGGTTGAAATGGGAAACGCCAGGGATAACAAAGCCCTGATTTTGACAGCTTTTTTGGAGCATAAGATCCACTGATGTGTGAAATGCAAGCAATGTGCCTTTTGAACAAGAAGGGGTTTGTTGCCTGAGCTCTGGACACTGGGTGGGAGAGAAGAGGAGGGGTGTGTGCATGTGTGTGTGAGGGGTCTAAACCAGGACAGGTTGTTTTCCAGTCTCTGTCCCTCCTGGCTAAGCACTGAAGAGAGTAAAGCTGACATTAGTAGGTGTGTATTGAACAAGCAGCTTTTTTTTTTAAGTTCCCATGTCAAATGCTTTCCAATAGCGCTGAAGATACGGACAGAGAAAAGTCATCTAAACAGGATTACTGCAAACGCTTATTTGACGTCTATTCTCAAAACTAGTCATTTTTGAAACTACCATTTCATCTTACAACTGTTCTCCTAATGTTTACATTTAGTTAAACATCTAAACTTTATAGTTTTCGTATATTGTAAGAAACAATATACAGTGCACATCATAAATGAGTACATCCCATCTAAAACCTAACAAATTCAGCAATTACTCTTTACTTAGAAGACATGTTAGGGTTCTTTGGACATGTAATGTTCTAACAATCCTGCTTGATCAGTAACCAAAGAAGAATGTCGAAATTATTCAGCAAAATAAGATTTTTTTTTAATCAAAGTGATAAAACGTTGTGTTGCAAAAATGAGTACACCCTCCTGAAAGTTACTAAATAAAACTGAAAAAAAAATTTTAAGGCAATTTTTGATCAATAGTTAAGTATACTGAATCAAAACCTTTAAAGACAAGTAATTTCCTGACAGTTAAAAGTGTTTTATAGCCCTATTGAATCATACACAGACTTAAAGGAGAAGTCCACTTCCAGAACAACAATTTACAAATAATTTACTCACCCCCTTGTCCAAGATGTTCATGTCTTTCTGTCTTCAGTTGTAAAGAAATTATGTTTTTTGAGGAAAACATTTCAGGATTTTTCTTCATATAATGGACTTTATTGGTGCCCCGATTTTGAACTTCCAAAATGTAGTTTAAATCCAGCTTCAAAGGGCTCTAAACGATCCCAGCCGAGGAAGAAGGGTCTTATCTAGTGAAACAGTCAGTCATTTTTTTCGAAAAATAAAAATCTGTATACTTTTTAAGCACAAAACCTTGTGTAGCACAGGCTCTGGGATGCGCGTTCTTGAATGATTTGTTCATTTTGAACGGATCTTTAATGTGACTCTGGAAGAACGAGTCGTCTCAGGGAGTGATTCGTTCAACATCCTATTAGGTTCTGTACTGGAATTAGTTCACCTGTTTCGAGTCTTTGGGTTTTCTGAGTCGTTCGTTCATCTAATGAGGCTGTCACGTGATGCTGATTTTGCTAAAATTAACGAAATGACTCGAAAAAAGATTTGTTCATTTTGCTGAACGAGACTCCGAGTCGGTAAAATGATCCGAAATTCCCATCACTACTACGAATCACGTCTAAGTTCATCGTCTGTGTACTCTGGCTAACAAAGGTAGAGAATGGCGTAAAACTCCATCTTATTTTCTCCTACAACTTCAGAATCATCAAACATGTTGTACCTTTTTGTTTGTAAACAGCGTTTGACTAACTTGCACTTTCTTAGTCTGCACGTTCGTTTTGCAAACACTGGTTCTGTTCTGCCTACGTTCCGCGTGACCTTTCGAAATGATTCAATAGTATGTCGTGAACGCGCATGCCAGAACTTGTGCTACATGAGCTTTTGTGCTTAAAAAGTATACAAATTTTTATTTTTCGAAAAAAATGACAGATCGTTTCGCTAGATAAGACCCTTCTTCCTCGCCTGGGATCATTTAGAGCTCTTTGAAGCTGCATTTAAACTACATTTTGGAAGTTCAAAATCGGGGCACCAATCAAGTCCATTATATGAAGAAAAATCTTGAAATGTTTTCCTCAAAAACCATAATTTCTTTACAGCTGAAGACAGAAAGACATGAACATCTTGGATGACAAGGGGGTGAGTAAATTATTTGCAAATTGTTGTTTTGGAAGTGGACTTCTCCTTTAAGGAGGTCGTCCTTCAGGAGTTAAACAGGACAAATGCGAAAATTTGTCACAAACTTGTACACTACAGAGCCCCTGATGGTTAAAAAAAAAAAAAAAGTTAGGTGGATAACAACAGTTTCTCAGAATGGAAAAGTTTCTCAGAGGGACGTATTACTTTTGTAAGCTAATGCTAAGTTTCTCAGAGAATGCAATAATTTCTCAGAGGGACGTATTACTTTTGCAAGTTAACGCTAAGTTTCTCAGAGGAACACAATTTTGCAAGCAAATACTTAAGGCCAGATTTACTAAACAGGGCATATTTCCTGAGGAATGCAACAGTTTCTAGAGAGAGAGCAAAGTTTCTCAGGGGAAGGCAAAAGGTTGGCGAGACAAAGTATCTTGGGGGATCATTACAGTTTTGCAAGATAACACAAATTTTCACTGGGGAACGCAAAATTTTTACAAGAGAATGCAGAGTTTTTCAGGGGAACACAATAGGTTGGCTAGAGAATGTATCTCAGTGGAAATAAAAAAAAAAATTGTGAGAGAACACAAAGTTTCTGTGGGGAACACAATACTTTTGCAAGCTAACACAAAGTTTCTAAAAAATGCAATACTTTTGCGTCAAAAGCAAGTCTTTCAGGGGAACCCAACAATTTTGCAAGTTAATGCAAAGCTTCTCAACAATATAGTTTTGAGCAAACAACATTTCTCAAGGGAACGTGACATTTCTTGCAAAAGAACACAGCTTCTCAGAGGACCGCAACTGGTTTGCAAGAGGATGCAAAGTTTCTCAGGGGAACACAACAGGTTGGCTAGAGAAAGTATCTTGGGGGGAAAATAATAGTTTTGTGAGAGAACGCAAGTTTTTGGTGGGGAAAGCTACATTTTTGCAAGAGAACGCAAAGGTTCTTGAAGGAACGCAACAGTTTCATAAGCTAATGCAAAGTTTCTCAGGAAACACTATAGTTTTGCAAGAAAACGCAATGTTTCTTGAGGGAATGCAACATTTTTGCGAGAAAACGCAAAGTTTCTTAGAGGAATTCAACAGTTTTGCAAGGTTAAGTTGCTTAGAGTTTTCTTAAAGTTTCTCAGGGGAACGCAAAATGCTTAGGGACAGATCTACTAAACAGCAAATTCCCTAAGGAACACACATTATCGCAAAAAACTTTTCTAATGTCAAATTTCTCAGGGAACGCAACTGTTTTGAAAACAAATGCAACGTTTTTGTGAGAGAACGCAAAGTAAAAAATTTTGCAAGTTAAAACTAATTTTCTTGGAAGAACAGCATATTTCTTCAAAAGAATGCAAAGTTTCTCAGGGGAATGCAAAATTTTTGCGAGAAAACGCAAGGTTTTTTTGAGTATCCTAAAAATTTTGCAAGTTAAAACAAGTTTTCTTGGAGGAACGGCATATTTTTGCAAAAGTTTCTCAGGGGAATGCAACATTTCTGTGAGAGAAATCTAAGTTTCTTGGAGGAACACAATGGTTTTGCAAGCTAAAACAAAGTTTCTCAGGGAATGCAACAATTTTGTGAGTGAAAGCTTATGGCCAGATTTACTACACAGGGCAGATTCCCTAGGAAACACAACATTTTTGCAAAAGAATGCAAAGCTTCTCAGAGGAACGCATAATTTTTGTGAGAAAATGCCAAGTTTCTTGGAGGAACGCAACTGTTTTCCAAGCTAACACAAAGTTTCTCAGGGGATGCAACAATTTTGTAAGCAAACGCTTTTATTAAGATTTATGAAACAGGGCAAATTCCCTGGGAAAAGTAACATTTTTGTGAGAGAAAGCAAAGTGTCTTGGAGGAACGCAACAGTTTTGCGAGAGGACGCCAAGTTTCACAGGGGAATGCAATAGTATTGCAAGCTAATTCAAAGTTTCTCAGGGAACGCAACAGTTCTGCAAGTGAACGCAAGGTTTTTCAGGTGAATAAAAAACAAGAAAAAACAAAAAACTTAAGCAAAAATGTTTTGCAAGCTAATGCATAGTTTCTCAGAGAATGCAACCGTTTTGCGAGCAAACACTTAGGGACAGATTTACTACATTGGACAAATTCCCTGGAGAATGCAACATTTTTGCAAAGAAAGGAAACTTTTTCAGGGGAACGCACCATTTCTGCAAGAGAAAGCTACGTTTCTTGGAGGAACACAATTGTTTTACAAGCTAAAACAAAGTTTCTTAGGGAATGCAACAATTTTGTGAGTGAAAGCTTATGGCCAGATCTACTACACAGGGCAAACTCCCTAGGGGACAACATTTTTGCAAAAGAATGCAAAGTTTCTAAGGGTAACATTTGCAACATTTCTGTGAGAAAATGCTAAGTTTCTTGAAGAAACGCAACTGTTTTGCAAGCTTATGCAAAGTTTTTTCGCAAAAAACCTTTGCAAACATGTTTTGCAAGCCAATGCAGAGTTTTTGAGGGAATACAACCATTTTGCGAGCAAACGCAATGTTTCCAATGGCCAGATTTACTAAACATAGGAAATTCTGTAGCGAACACAAAAGAATGCAAACTTTCTCAGGGGAATGCAACATTTTTGTGAGAGAATTCTAAGTTTCTTGGAGGAACGCAAAAGTTTTCCAAGCTTATGCAAAGTTTCTCAGGGGATGCAACAATTTTGCAAGCGAACACTTAGGGACAATTTTATTAAACAGGGCAAATTCCCTGGGGAAATTTTTATGAGAATGCAAAGTTTCTGCAAGTGAATGCAAAGTTTTTCAGGGGAATAAAATAGCTGAGAGAAAGAATGCAAAGTTTCTTGGGTGAATGCAACAATATTGCAAGTAAACACTAAGTATGTCAGGAAACCCAACTGTTTAACCAATTGTTTTTTTTTTTAATTAAGAATGATTCATTCACATAATTCTAGTGAAGAACATTATAAACCGCATAAATTGCATTGGGTGTAACAGTGCTAAAGCACATATAAACTCAAATTAATGGTTCAGAGATCACCCATAATTCCTAACAAAATGCATTAAGGAAATATGTAGGAGATGTAAACACAAACCCTATCGGCCACGCTGTCTGGCAACACGGTCCTGACCACCATTCCTGTTTCCTTTCCTCCGACGATCCCAAATCCCAGTCCGGATCCATCGTTCACCAGCTCGATCTCCTCCACGTGTCCCCACTGATCCTGCAAAAGACACACACAGGAGACCGTTTTCATTCCCTTGTCTTGTCTTACACATTCAGAGGTCAGTGGGCATCGGTCATAATTTACTTTGAGCCACAAAACTGTCTACTTTAAGAATAAAGATCCATTCAATCAATAAAAATAGGGAGCGATTGACGACCCAAGACCTGTGACTACATTCTGCGGCAGAGTCGTAATAGGGCACGAAATGCTAATGAACGTGTTAACGGTGTGATCCCGCAGTGGCTGATCAATGTCAGGGTCAGGAAAGCCCACGAGAGTCTTTGTGATCTCACGTCAGCCGCGCTCCTAATCACCCAAGTCTCCTTGGGCTCATATAAATGACCTGCAATCAGTACATTTCTGTTCTCTTATTACCAGGCTGTTATCTGCCGGGTGACTACCTCTGCAATTTTCTCACTATCTAATGAAACCCTCCTCTGCCGTTCGCCCCGCTGCTCTTTCGAAACAAAGCCTTACACTCGCGCTCGTCCCGCTGTGAGCAGAAACGAACCATTTCGGAGATAAGAAGTCTCTTTCTGTGTCCCCAAAGAAAAACTCAAGTGCTTTTTTGAGACTTACTTACTGGGGTCGAAATTCACCTCTGTCATGATTCATCAGTGTATATTAGATGAGGGGGGAAAATGTCATTCCTCGGACTATATTATGCACTTTGTATGTTGCATAATGGATTCATGTGGATATGGATAGGATTGGGTTTTGGGTTTTGCACTTTTTTGAAACAAAACATCTAAACATTTGAGTTAAGAAAACAAAAAACAAAAACAACATGAAAACCAAAACCTAAAAATAAATTCATAAAACAAAAAGAACAAGACAAAAACAAACTTAAAAAAAAAAACCCACTAAAAATAAAACAAAAAAATAAAATAAAATTACTAAAACAAAAAATAAAAAAAAGACAACACAAAAAGAAAACAAAACGCAAAAGAAATAATTAAATAAAATGAAATAGAAAACAAGAGAAAATTAAACTAAAAATACAATGCAAAACAAAACACAGAAATCCCAAAAAATAAAAATAAATTCATAAGAAACAAGGAACAAGACAAAAACTAGCTTTAAAAAAACCCACTAAAAATAAAACAAAATAAAAATAAAATAACTAAACAAACAAAAATTAATAATACAAAATAAAAACAAGACAAAATAAAAAAACTAAATGCAAAATAAATAAAATAAAACACAACACAAATTAAACTAAAAATAAAATGCAAAACAAAAATAAATTCAAAACAAAACAAAACTAAAAATAAAAGATCATGAAACAAAAACAAGACTAAAACAAACTTAAAAACACTAAAATAAAACAACAAATAAAATAACTAAACAAAGACTAAAAATACAAAATAAATACAAGACAAAACAAAAATAAAACTAAGGAAAAAACCTAAATGCAAAATAAATAAGACAACATAAATTAAGCTAATAAAATGCAAATAATAAATTTAAAAAAAAAAATAAATAAATAATAATAATAATAATAATCCAAAACAAAAAAAAAAAAAAAATTACAAACCACAAAACTAAAAACTAAAACTAAATTCATGAAACAAAAAAACAAGACAGAAACAAACTTAAAAACACTAAAATAAAACAAAATGAAATAACTATACAAACAAAAACCAAAAATAATACAAAAAAACAAGACAAAAAAAAAAAAACAAAAAAAACAAAATGCAAAATATATATTTTTTAAAAACAAACTTAAAAAAAAAACACTAAAAATTAAACAAAAATTAAATAACAAAAAAAAGAAAAACAAGAAAAAAAAATGCAAATAAATAAAAACGAGACCAAATTAAACTAAAGATAAAAAGGCAAAACACACAAAACCAAAAATTAAATATAACTTCAAAAACAAAAAGAAACAAGATAAAAACCCATTTAAATACTAAAAACACAACAAAATGAAAACAAAATAAATAAACAAAAAATAAAAATTAAAAACAAAATTAAAAAAATAAACAATACAAACTTAAACTATAAAAACAAGACAAAGTTCAACTAAAAATAAAATGCAAAACAAAACACACAAAACCAAAAATTAAACAAATAAAAAAAAAACGAAATAAACAAAAAATAAAAATAAAACAAAACAAAAAAGATGCAAAAATAAAAATAAGACAAAATGAAACTAAAAATAAATGGCAAAACACACAAAACCAAAAATTATATATAAATTCAAAAACAAAAAGAAATAATACAAAAACAAACTTAAACACGAAAATAAAATAAATAAAAACTAAAAATAACAAAAAACAATACAAACTATAAAAAATGCAAAACAAAATACGCAAAAACAAAAAATAAACTCATAAGACAAGACAAAAACAAACTTAAAAAAAAATAAAAATTAAAAATAACACATTTAAAAAAAAAAAAAAAAGAAAACAATGCAAATAAACAAATAAAACAAGACAAAACTAAACTAAAAATAAAATGCAAAACAAAAACATACCAATTAAATAATTATATTTCTGCAAAAAGACTGAAAGTTTCCGAATGTAACTGTTCTTTTAAACACGCCTGGCAATCCTATAGTAAATCTAGAGGATTAAAACACAGCAAACACCGACGACCCAAACCCAACAAATACAGCTATATTTCTTTCCACAAACAGCCGTATTTCCTTCAGGCCACAGCTTAAATAAACATCTATACATTAGCGATGGTTAATGAGAAAGCCATTGTGGGAGGCAGAAAACATCTCCGTTGGGAAAAGGCTTGGATGTTATTCCTCCAGGAGTGGGAATCTCAGAGCAGTGCAACACAAGTCTTGCCCGCATGAAACTTTCCAATGGAGTATAATTAGGATTCAAGATATTTTCAAGGGCTTCAGAGGTCTGGCTCTACTGAGAGATAGAAGCGCAGGGGAAGTGAGGAAAAATATACCTCAGCTACATTTGTTCCTGCTCTCCTCCATTTAAGGGAAGGAGCGCTGATCCCTCGGGGTCCTAACAATCTTAAATAGATAAATATTTTCTCAGCTTTAAACGATAAGAGAATAGATTGAAATGGAAGGGAAGGTGGGGGTCTGTTTGAATATGGGGTTAGCTAGAGGACATAATACATGCTTGTGGAGTGACGTCTTCATTGCTAAGATTTTAAGCCGACATATGATGATTGACATTAGTAATTCCCAAGTCTCAGATTGACAGATATTTAAACGTAATAAGGAAACAATGTGTTCAGAGTTTTACCTACGAAGCGCTTAAATTTTACATGATCTACAAGGGTGGATCTTAGAAAAACAAGACTAGGTCACCAAAAAAAGAAAGATATTAAATCAGAATAATTAACTATTCTAAATATATATCAGTATAAAAAAGGAAACATGTCCAGGTCACCAAAAATAAATAAATAAATTAATTAAAAAAAAAAAAAAACACAATAAATATCAATTCTAAAGAAATGAAAACATGAAAACAAAACTAGGTCAAAAGAGAAAAGAAAAGTCATATTAAATCATAATTCACTATTCTATTTATAGATATATAAAAAATATAAAAAAAATTCGCAATTCTAAATATAATAAATATACGAAAACATTCTAAATATATGAAAACACGTCTATGTCACCAAATAAATAAATAAATAAAATAAAAATCATATTAAGTCAGATTAATTCACAATTTTAAATATATATTAATATGTATATAAAAAAAAAAAATAAAACTCAATTCTAAATATATCATTATAAAAAAAAAAAAAAAAAATGTCCAGGTCACTAAATAAATAATAAATAAATAAATATATATATATATATATATATATATATATATATATATATATATATAATTATTGATTCTATATATATATATATATATATATATACAAAAAAAAATAAACTAAATAAGCTCAAATTAACAAATAATAATAATAATAATAATAATATATTAAAATTATTTATTCTCAATTCTAAATATACATTACAAACATTAAATAAATAAATAAAAATAAAAATCATATTAAATCTAAATAATTCACAATTCTAAATATATCTATATAAAAAAAGATATTAAAACATGAAAACGTGTCCAGGACACTAGAAAAAGAAAGAAAGAAAGAGAGAAAGAGAGAAAGAGAGAAAGAAAGAAAGAAAGAAAGAAAGAAAGAAAAAGAACAAAAGAAAAAGAACAAAAGACAAATGAAAATCAGTATAATTCACTATTCTAAATATTTATCAATATAAAATAAAAGAAATTAAAACATGTAGGTCACCAAAAAAAAGAAAAGAAAAAGAAAACAATCATATTAAACTACAATAATTCACATTTCTAAAATATATACATCAATATAAAAATAAGTTTAATTTTTCATTTTCATGTATAAATACATAAATATATTTCTAAAAAAAATGTACATTAAAAAGGAAATAAAATGATATCTTGCAAGTGAGCATAAATTAAAAGTGGGACTTCTACAAATAATTACAAAAAAAAGGGCTGACAACTCAAAAATGTAAATGAATAAAAGCAGAATTATTTATTATTAGAATCATTAAACCCCCCCCCCACTAATTTACAATTCTAAATATATATCTAAATAAATAAATATAAAATAATAAACAGGCTTAAAAAACAAGCTTATTTAAATATTACATTAAAAATCAAATGATTTTTTGTAATTTGCATAAATTAAATGTGTAACAAGACATAATCGATTCAAACTTTTTAATCATTTACAAAACTTAAGAATTAACCATATTAATTCCAAATATAAGCAACACTAAATAAATTAACATAAATACGTGAATATAATTTATTTAAAAATGTTAAAACTAACCACTAATGTGTCAAAAACAGGACTGACAAATCAATTTAAAATCTTAAATGATTTACAAAGCCAAAATCACAACTATAACCACACTATACGTTAAACTGACAACCCTAGTATAAATACTAAAAATTATTATTTAATATATGGTGTAAAAATCGGTTTTGTTTCCTTTAAGAACATATTTTTTCCCCTATTATGACCTGTTGATGTTCTTGACAGGTTTGCAAGATTCATTCAAAAGCTTTTTCCCTTTTTAACATCACGATAATCGCCAATATCACGTCTTGGCAAAGCCTTCTGTATCGTCCGTCGCCTTCTGCGTTTGCGGTGTTGAGTCATGTTTGCGATAAAATCCATTTATTTTATAGAGCGCAACAAACAGACACTTAATCTGACTTATAAACAAGTTCAGCGCCACTGACTACTTTGTTGACATCTGGTGACACAGAGTTTGGCCGGGCAACAAGCAATCAAATGAAAACCAGACTTTTCCTCCATTAAACACAAGCCCGAAACGGAACAACACATGAATGAAACCAAAGTCTGGCTCCTACATACTCCGAATTAACAATATTAAACATTTCAGATCGAAAAAATAAGCATCGGCAGAGCAGAAATACACAACCTGGCTTACGATGTAAAGACCAAATCAAAACTACCATCATTTTTCCAGCGAGAGGAACTCGCCGTGCGCATTCGCCGTTAATTTGAGAGCGGTTAAGTTTGGGTACTTAATTAAAGTCGACGAGAGGGAAGCGTTGTGTTTATTGTTGAAGGCTTAGGTTAATGCAGTTCATCTACTGGCTGTTGGTCTTTCCAGCCTCATTTTCTGTCCTCTTCCGAGTTTATTTCTTTCACAGAGGTCTTTCGGATGAACCTGAGAACGTCTGCGCATTTCTGTCTTCAGTTAGACGCGCTTAGGTTATATCAGGATGTTTTAAGGGCTTTATTTTCCTGAGGATCACATTATAATAATGGGAACAAGGCAAATAAATATGCTCTTAGTTTAGGCTGCATTACTGTTTATAGCTCAGGCAGGTTAAATCCAGATGCTTAAGCAATTTCTTGTCATTTCTGTCACTGGATTTGATCATCCATGTATATGATTGAAATTAAAACATCACCGATATAAACTTAGCTCAGTTTGTTAGGCCTTAGGAAATACTGGCTTTATTAAACAGGTAAAATTAAACTTGAAAACCACGTAAAAGCCAAAAATGCCATATGCACTTCATTAATAAGTTTAAAAATGTACATCAGATTTACTAACTTTTACTAAGATTTTAGACTATCGTCTCTATCGCAGTTACACGCTCATGTGATATTGCTGTGCTACGTGGTCACGAAAAAAAACAAACATTTAAAATAAAACAAAATGACAACAAGACCAAACAAAAAGTATATATAGAAAATATAGAAAATGTAAACGTGACTTTAAAATTAACATTTTTCAGAATTGGGAAATAAAAACTCCATATATGAATACATATATGGATGTGGTTTGAACTGGGGGAAAAAGCTGATTTTATGTGCTTTTTTGCAACTAAACATCTGAATTAAGTAAACAAAACTAAACCGAAAATAAAACAAACAAAAATAAAATATAAACTACAAAACTAAAAGTAAACAAAACTAAACGAAAAATAAACAAAACCAAACAAACAAAAACACACAAAAAAATAAAATGAAAAACTGAAAAAAGGCAAAAATGAACAAAATAAACCCAAAAATAAAAAAGAAACAAAAGACAAAACTAAAACAAGAATAAATGCCAAACAAAAAGAAACAAGACAACAACAAACTTAAACACTTAAATAAAAAATAAATTAAACAAATCTAAAAATAAAACAAAATGAAAACAAGTCAAAAACAAACAAACAAAAAAGTATATATAAAAAAACATAATAAAAATTGAAAATGTAACCATGACTTTTTAATCTCACACTGCACTCTTCCACATTTTTACATTTTTTCCAATGTGTTCAGAAAAGGATGTGGTGGTTCGGATTGGGTTTAAAAAAAAATAAAAATAAAAAAAGCAACACATCTGCTTTGAGGAAAGAAAACTAAACTAAAAACTACAAATAAAACAAACAAAAATATAATTACAAAACAAACCAAAAACTACATAAATAAAATAAATAAAGCCAACACACACACAAAAAAATAATAAAACAAAAAAAAACTTCTCAAAAATAGAAAACAAAACAAAAAATAAACTTCAAAACAACAACAAAAATAAATGCAAAACACAAAACCAAAAACTCATCATTCACAAACAAATAAAAAGAAACAAGACAACAACAAACTTAAAAATAAAAACACTAAATAAATAATATACACTAAAAAAATAAATAAATAAATAAACAGTAAAATAATAAATAAACACTAAAAAACTAAAATAAAAGAAAAAAAATAACTAAACAAAACTAAAAATAAAACAAACTGAAAACAAGAGAAAACAAAAAAGTTGATATAAAAAAAAATTGAAAATGTAACCATGACTTTTTAATCTCACACTGCACTCTTTTTTACGTTTTCATTTTTATGGACGTGGGTTGGATTGGGTTGTGTTAAAAAATAAATAAATAAATAAATAAATAAATAAAAATTATATATGCTTTTTTGCAACTAAACATTTGAATTGGGAAAACAAAACAAAACTAAAAACTAAATAAAACCAAACTACAAGAAATAAATAAAATGCAATAAACTACAAATAAAATGCAAAAATAAAGTAAATAAAACCCAATAAATAAAAAAAACATAACAAAAACATAGAATAAAATGCTAAACAAAACACACAAAAACAAAAACTCATTCACAAACAAAGCAAAATTAAACGACAAAAAAACACTAAAAATAAAACAAAATTTTAAAAAAAATAACTAAACAAACAAAACAAAAACAAGGCAAAACAAAAAAGTATATATAGCAAATAAAATAAAAATTGAAAAAGTAAACGTGACTTTAAATCTCACACTGCACACACTTCAGAATTTCAAGATATAAACTCAGAATTTGGAGATAAAAACTCGCAATTATGAAAGAAAGAAAGCTGAATTCCGAGATATAACCCAGATTCACTTTCTATTGACTTTGTAGTGGAAATAGGCTCATACAGCTATTAACTCCAAAGATTACTTCACCTAATATTGTTATTTACGCTAAATGAGGGTGAGGTAAATGCTTTTCCTCACCATCAATGACAGTTTCCAATTTGGATTTTTCTAATCAAACGGTTTCTAATCAATGGTAAACAACGTTTCATGCCATAATGTTTAGTCATGAAAACCAATGGTGACTGATGTTACTGGCATCCAACAAGCACCACAGACGCCGTATTTGATTTGTAAACCATCAAGCTACAGCAGGCGTGTCAAACTCAGTTCCCAGAGGGCCGCTGTAGAGTTTAGCTCGAACGCTGCTCCAACACGTGTACCATGGAGTTTTCAAATAAGCCTGAAAGAGTTGATTAGCTCAATCAGGTTTGTTTAATCAGGGTTGAAGCTAAACTCTGCAGGGGTGAGGTACAGTTTCAAAGTAACGTCCCCAACTGCTGAAGAACTATGACGGACACAAAGTCCCAGTAAAACACTAGTGAACAACACAATGCGGTGACAATTAAAACAGCAGTACCGTCTGAGCGGGTCCAGATGTAGAGAGTCTGGGTTTGGGCACAGTGTCTCTGGCCACCACCAGCTCCACTCGGTCTCTCTGTTGCTGGAGAAGAGCGATGGCCTGCTGCTGCGTCACGCTCTGATCCAAAGGAATCCCATTAATCGCCAGAATCTGATCATTCTCCTGCAATCTTCCATCCCTGGAGATAAGAAATATTATATTAACTGTCCATATGATTCATCTATTTACAATAAATGAATTGATATCATGCTAAAATATTTGTAACGCTTTGTAAACAAACACAGTGCCAATACAATACAGTCATGACCAAAAATATCGGCACCCTTGCAATTCTGTCAGAAAATGCAACCCTTCTCTCAGAAAAAATTGTTCCAATTGCAAATGTTTTGGTGTTCATGTGCTTACTGTTTTTGTTTGCACTGCAACAACACAAAAAAAACAGACGAAAAGTCAAACTTTCACACAGAACTCATAAATGGACTGGACAAAATTATTGGCACCTTGTAAAACTTGTAAGAAATAATTGCTTTTTAAGCATGTGATGCTCCTGTAATTTGTATTTAGACACACCTGTGGCAAGTAACAGGTGCGGCCAATATAGTAATCACACTTGCAACCAGTTAAAATGGAGAAAAGTTGACTTAACCTTTGTGTTGTGTGTCACACTGAGCATGGAGAAAAGAAAGAAGTGTAAAGAGTTGTTTGTAGATTTGAGAGAAAAAATTGCGGAAAAACATGGACAATCTCAAGGCTACAAGTCCAGAGATCTTAATGTTCCTGTGCCCAATATCATCAAGAGGTTTATAGCCCATGGCACTGCAGTTAACCTCCCTGGACGTGGACGGAAGAGCAAAATTAATGAAAATTACAACAAAGGATTGTTCCAATGGTGGATAAAGAACCCTGATTAACTTCCAAACAAACTCAAGCTGATCTGCAGACACAGGATACAACAGTGTCAGCTCGCACTATCCGTTACCATCTGAATGAAAAGGGACGCTATGGGAGGAGACCACTGCTGACACAAAGGCATAAAAAAGCAAGTTTGGAGTTTGCCAAAACGTATGTGACAAAACCACAATCCTTCTGGGAGAACATACTGTGGACAGATGAGACAAAAGTAGAGCTGTTTGGTAAAGGACATCATGACACTGTTTACAGAAAAAAAATGAGGCCTTCAAAGAAAAGAACACAGTCCCTACAGTCAAACATGGTGGAGGTTCAAAGATGTTTTGGGGTTGCTTTGCTGCTTCTGGCACTGGATGCCTTGACTGTGTGAACGTTATTATGAAATCTAATGATTACCAAAGAATTTTGGGGCGCAACGTAGTGGCCAGTGTCAGAAAACTGCGTCTCCACCAGAGGTCATGGGTCTTCCAGCAGGACAATGACCCGAAACACACTTCAGAAAGCACCCAGAAATGGTTACAAACAAAGCACTGGAGAGTTCTGAAATGGCCAGCAATGAGTCAAGATCTGAACACCTGTGGAGAGATCTCAAAAGCAGTTTGGAGAAGGCATACTTCAAATCTGAAAGACCTGGAGCAGTTCGCAAAAGAAGAGTGGTCCAGAATTCCAGTAGAGAGGTGTAAGAAACTCATTCATGGTTACAGGAAGCGACTGATTTCAGTTATTTTTTTCCAAAGGGGGTGCTACCAAATAAAGTTAAGGGTGCCAATAATTTTGTCTCGTGCATTTTTTGGGTTCAGTGTGGAATTGTTTTAGATTTGACTTTTCGTCTCTGTTTTTTTTGTGTTGTTCCAATGCAAACAAAAAAATAAACACGAGTACCAAAACATTTGCAACTGCAATAATTTTCTGAGAGAAGGGTTGCATTTTCTGACAGAATTGCAAGGGTGCCGATACTTTTGGCCATGACTGTAGGTACAACTACAAATCTAACTGAAAACATTTATTTTAATTTAAAGAAAACAATCTCACCTGTCTGCGACGCTCCCTTGTTGCACCTGTCGGACGAAAACACCATGACTGCCCACTCCCTCTGGTCTCAGGCCGACCACACTGAAACCTAGACCTCCAGACAACGGCTTCTGCAGGCTGATGAGCTCTGTCTTCCTTCCCTGTGTTAAACGAGCAAGATACAATGCATCATTCATACTAACTGTATAAATAATGCAGGCTGAGCTAAAACATTGTGGAAACTATGTTCAATATTTGGCACGTTAAATGAAACAATGTTGATCTAGAGGAAGGATTACATAAAATACATCCCACCTTTGCCGCTGCATGTAACCATCTCTGAAGCTGCTCGGAAGATACGGTAGTTGAAGCTGTACCGTTGGACACTACAGATCCCAGGCTGCTGGACGGACGACTCGCACTGACGATCAGCTGACCCTTCCTGGAGAAATTGAACTCGGTGCATGTGTCCGGAGGCAAGCTGTTTAACTACAAAGAGAGGAAAAGTTAATTCTAAAGCTATAAAGATATAAATTAAAGAAATATAATAATAATAATAATAATAAATAATAATAATAATAATTATTATTAATATTATTATTATTATTATCATTACTACAAATGATTACATATAACAAAAACAACAACAACGACGACCATTTATAAATTAGTTTGGAACCTAATTTAATAATAATAATAATAATAATAATAATAACAATAATAATAATAATAATAATGGTAAAGAATAATTCTTTTTATATTTTTAGATTAATATTAATGATTATATTTATTATTATTACTAATCATCATCATAATAATAATTTAATGCATGAGTTGGATACTTAAATGTTTCAGATGTGTTATTTAGACAAATATAAACAGTTTACAATTAATTATTATTATAATAAATATTATACCAAGAAAAAAAAAGACAAATTCTATAAGCAAATTTGTTTGAAATACATTTTAGTAATAATAGTAATTATTATTAACATTATTATGAATACTTTTATCATCAATAATAATTCTAATAGTAGTAGTAATAATAATAATAATAATAATAATAACAACAATAACAACATAATTTAATGCATAAGTTGGATATTTAAATGTCTCAAGTGTGTTTAGACAAATATTTATTATAAGTTGTTTAAAAATTTGAGTAATATTATAATTAATAATAAATATTATTAATACCAATAACAACAATAATAACACCTATTTGCAAATTTTTTAGGAATACATTTTAATAATAATAATAATAATAATAATAATAATAATAATAACAACAACAACAACAACAACAGACATGTTACTGACAATTTTAAACACTATAAATATAAAAATGTATATTAAATTATGAATATAATAAATAATAATTAGAACAATATTATAATATAATTAATAATAATAATTGTTGTTGTTGTTGTTATACAAATAACAACAAAACAAAAAAGATAATTCTTTATTGGAAATATATTTTAATAATAATAATAATAATAATAATAATAATAAAATGCATGAGTTGGATACTTAAATGATTCAAATGCATTATTTTGACTTTGATTAAAACAATTATATTTATAACATTACAAATTTGTTATAAGTATTATAATACTGTAATATAATTAATCAGTATTATTATTATTATTATTATTATTATACCAATTACAACACCAACGACAATGTCTATCTATGAATGTGCTTGAAATTTATTTTAATAATAATAATAATAATATGAATATGAATAATATGAATAATTTATTATTATTACTATTTTAATTATTTAATGCATGAGTTGAATACTAAAATGTTTCAAATGTGTTATTTAAACAAATATAAAATAGTTTAAAAAAATCCATTTAATAACATTACAAATTTGTTTTAAATACATTTATTATTAGTATTATTATTATTATTATTATTATTATTAACTTCATCATTATTATCATTATTTGAAAAGTGGGACTAAATACTTAAATGTTTCAAATTAATTATAGAGACGAACATGAATTGTGCCTATTCACGAATTTGTTTCACAACAAGCTCTCTAACTATGTAGCAGAGAGGCCCTGACAGTTCCAAATAAATAAATTCATAAATACACAGAAAGATTTGATATGATTCAAGCATTATCATTCAAATAGCCTGTCCAAATAATTCCTGCATTCCTGCAATTACAAACCACATACATTATAAACCACGTAGTGCTGAGATACTTGAATGTTGTTTTAGTTATGCATAGAAACATAAATTGTGGCCATTTACGAATTTGTATACAAAAACCTGACCGTTGTAAGTATACAAATAAAAAAAATAAATACACTTGACCCATTATCTCATAGCTTGTCCAAATAATTGGGGACAAACCATGTACTGTTCATCTAAAAGATGAAACAGCCCACAGAGGAACAGCCATGTCCTACAGGCAGAGGAAAGGAAAGAAAAAAAATCAATACATTCCTCTGCAGTATTCGCTAGTCCCCAACAGGTAATGTATTAATGACCTTTAGACTCTTACTGTGGGAACTTATCAGTCTTGCGCTTATTTAGTCCAGGCTGACAGAGCAGGTTCCAGCCTGTTTCATCGATACATCTCCGACAAGGCAGTTACTCAAACTCAGACAGTAGATATTAAGGCTTGATAGAAACTCCGGCTGTTGCCCGCCTCGACATACTTGATAGGTTTTTCACCTGACGCATTCATAGGCGCACGTCTGACCTTCCCAGCACTTAGAATATGAAGGCGAGCTTCCGTTATTGCCATTATCTTAATTTGGTGTGCGGATTGTTTATTGTAAAGAGGTTTCTTGTGTCAATAAAAACTCTGACTGAATACAAATAGGGACGAGAGACTTTCAGCATCTCGAGTGTGTGCTTAAGAAATACATGCTCAACGGGATGGGATGCAAACAAACAAGTTCATTTTTAGAAGTTCTTTAAGTCTAAATAAATGACGTGATTTCTATGCTGATTTGGCATTATGAATACACATTAACATACTATGCTTTAACTGACCTTGGCGGTTTAACTTTCAACATCAATAACGTGCATAAAAATTCTACCATTATATAATGACCATTAGTGGAAAAAAAAAAAATTAAAGGGATAGTGCACCCGAAAGTGAAATAACAGCATGATTTAGTCCCCCTCAAACCATCCTAGGTGTATATGACTTTCTTCTTTTGGATGAATACAATCAAGAGTTATGTTAAAAAAAAAAATCTGGTTCTTCCAAGCTTTATAGTGGCAGTGAATGGGTGTTGAGATTTTAAAGTCCAAAAAACTACGTCCATCCATCATAAAAAGTGCTCCACATGGCTCCAGAGGGTTAATAAAGGCCTTCTGAAGCAAATGCATTTGTGTGATTATATTATATATATATATATATATATATATATATATATATATATATATATATATATATATATATATATAAATCCATAACGCATGTACGACCTAGAGTAACCTAGAGATTACAGTTTATAAAGTTTTAAATATTGATATTTTTATTACACGATTCGCTTCAGAAGTTCTTTATTAGCTTCCTGGAGCTGTGTGGAGTACTTTTTATGATGGATAGATGCACTTTATTGGACACCCATTCACTGGCATTATTAAGCTTGAAAGAGCCAGGACATTTTTTAATATAACTCTGATTACATTCGTCTGAAATAAGAAAGTCATATACACCTACATATGTTTATGTTTATTCTATACATAGGTGTAGAATAAATAAAGTATTCAACAAGGGAATTCAATCAAAAAAATATATATTCAATAATTACATGTAATTAGACATGAATCTAACCAACCAGCCATGGAATGAGTCACATTACAAATTGATTTTGAAGCAAAAAAAATATTGAAAAAGATCAAAAAAAAGGGCGTTCAGGACTAAAAATATTAAGTGTTTGTAAAATTAATAAAAAAATGTTTAAAAAAAAAATTTTTAAAAAAAAAAAAAAAAAAGATCAGGATTGTGTTTGTTTGCTTGCTTTTTGTTTAAAGATGAAATAAACTTATCTGCTGAGGCACTGCATATGATCCTGGTTGCCATAAAAATATTAAGTGATTGTAAATGATAGAAATAAAAAACTGGGGTTAAAAAACATGGAAAAAAATTAAAACCTGTTCAGGACTGTGTTTGTTTGTTTTTTGTTTAAAGAGGGAAAAACTTATCAGATAGGGCACTGCATATGATCCTGGTTGCCATAAAAATATTAAGTGCTTGCAACATTGATAGAAATAAAAAAAATATATATTGAAAAAGATCAAAAAAAAAAAAAAAAAACTGAAAAAAGGGGGAATAAAGAAGAAAAAAAACTAATATATATAGATATATATATATATTTATTATATTATTATATTATATTATATAAATATATAAAAAAAAAAAAATTATATTTATATTTAAAAAAAAAAAATAGGTTCAGAACTGTTTGCGCTTGTTTGTTTTCTTCTGTTTAAAGAGGGAATAAACTACTCATCCGATAAGGCACTGCATATGATCCTGGTTGCCATAAAAATATTACGCGTTTCCAACACTGATAGAAATAAAAAGAAGACTGAAGTAATGATGCTGAAAATTCAGTTTTGCATCGCAAGAATAAATTACATTGTCAAATATATTCAAATAAAAAGCAGTTATTTTAAACTGCAATAATATTTCACAACATTACTGTTTTTACTGTATTTTGATCAAATAAATGCAGCCTTGGTGAGCATAAGAGACTTACTTCAAAAGCATATAAAAACTTACCCCATACTTTGAAACAGTAGTGTAGCAGTGTATAACTATACATACACATATATATATATATATGTATATGAAAAACGTTGACAAATATATCTATTTTGGTAGAAGTCTCACCTGGTCTTTAAGCTGTTTGACGGAGTGCTGCAGGGTGAGGATGTGGCCGAACAGAGGGCTCTGCAGGGCTTCCTTCAGCGTGCCGAGCCTGTCGCTGTGGGTCCACTCTTCCCTCTGCACGAGCTTGGACTGAAGTCTTTCCAAGGCCTGGAGCACCTGCTGCCGCTCGGAAGCAGACACTGAGAACACACACAATTGCGATATTAACCATGCAAAGACGGATTAATGACATAGTATGCTTGCTTGGATGAAAAGCACAAAAAAAACGAAAATGATACCTGTCGGTACGTTCTCAAACATCGTCGTTGTCTTGAAAATTCAGTGCAGATTGATCTGTGAAAGTGGAAGGAAATGGATATTTTCAAGCTTCAATTTGATTTTAAAATCAGTCAATAAAGGCAAGTCACTGATACTAATTTAATTAGGCTTTTAAAAATGATTTTATGGAAAAAATATACATTACCAGTCAAAAGTTTTTGAACAGTAAGGTTTTTTTTTCTTAAAGAAGTCTCTTCTGCTCACCAAACCTGCATTTATTTGACCAAAGTACAGCAAAAACAGTACCAATTTTAAATATTTTTACTATTTAAAATAACAGCTTTCTAATTGAATATATTTTAAAATGTAATTTATTCCTGTGATTTCAAAGCTAAATTTTCAGCATCATTACTCCAGTCTTCAGCATCTCATGATCCTCCAGAAATCATTCTAATATGCTGATTTTTATTATTTTTATTATCAATATTTAAAATGTTTTTCAGGATTCTTTGATGAATAGAAAGATCCAAAGACCAGCATTTATCTAAATTAAAAGCTTTTTTAACATTATACACCATACCACTCAAAAGCTTGGAGTCAGCATGTTTTTATAATTATAGAAATTAATACTTTTATTTAGCAAGGATGTTTAAAATTAATCAAAAGTGATTATAAAGATATTTGTAATGTTACAAAAGATTTCTATTTCAGATAAATGCTGTTCTTCTGAACTTTCTATTTATCAAAGAAACCTGTAAAAAATCTACTCAGCTGTTTTCAACATAATAATAATAATAATGATAAATGTTTTTGAGCAGCTAATCAGAATATTAGAATGATTTCTGAAAGGTCATGTGACTGGAGTAATGATGCTAAAATTTCAGTTTTGAAATCACAGGAATAAATTACATTTTAAAATATATTCAAATAAAAAACTAGTAAAAAATATTTCACAATTTTTTGTTTTTGTTGTACTTTGGATCAAATAAATGCAGGCTTGGTGAGCAGAAGAGTCTTCTTTAAAAAACATTAAAAATCTTACAGTTCAAAAACTTTTGACCGGTAGTGTATATCATGCATTTGTTTTCACATAACCCAACAGAAATAAATGCATTTTATTAATCTAAAACTCAAGTATCTATTTCTATAACCTGTAACCATATCTTTCTAAAGATCATCTGCTAGTTTCTGTTTACCTGAGCAGCCAACTAAACAAAAAACAAAAGTGAGAGTATCTACCCTACTTACCTGCTATATTTATGTCCATACACTTGGTTTTGAGGTTAAATCAAATCTCTGTCACTTTGGAATCCCTCATAAAACTAAATCCAGCATTTCAAGTGTTGTTTTGGGCTGAGATTGAGTCTTGTTTTGTCTGTTCGTGTGTGTTTACACCTGCGCGAACCTCACCTGAAACCAGGAAGTGCGTTATCATTCAAGTTTCGGCGAACTTTATTTAAGTTTAAACACAGAAACCATTATGTAACTGAAGGATAAGAAGGTGTTTATATTACGAGTCTTCAATTAAACCATTATTTATATAATGTCATATAACATAAATTACATAAACGCAATCAAACAGGTGCATACGCCGTAAAACACCGAGTCACCGCTGAAATCAGTGCTGTAAAGACTTCCCGAGAGTCTAAATAATGCACTAACGAATCTTTTTATTAATCGAAACGTGTTTTTTCTTTAAATATCAGCTGTAAATCATAACTTTAAAAGGAGTGAAAATACAACCTCATAACAAACGTGCTCCTGCTTCCCAATACAATTCCTATTATGTACACAGGCTAGCGCAGTTAGCCGGTTATAAAGTTGATTATAACTATCAAACACCGCGAATAAGTTGCACCAACACTTGGCTTTAAGTGCAAACGTACTCTAACGAAATAACCTGGCTTTATTAAGTATATGCATAACGTTAAAAGCGTTAAAAAGGAGAATTACGGGAGACTTACATGCTATGTGTGCGGCGAATCTAGTGCACTGTTTCTTTAAGAGCTCCGGCAGTCACGTGACAGTTCAACATGGCGTTGCGCTGGAGGAGTTTGTTGCGTTTTCGGTCAACAACACGGCCGCTGATCATCTTCACCTTCTGCCTGACTGTCATCCACAGCCTGGGTGAAGATGTGGACAACTGTGATAAACTCCGGCTGGGACAATATCCTTTCAAAATCGCGTAAATATAGTGGGTTTGTTTAAAGAGTAGCCTGCTAGCTAGCATGGGCGCTTTTACTGGTGCTTGTTTTTATTATAAATGTATTGTGAATATTCTAAAAGTTAATATTTTACACAATTAGAGTATAAATATAAGGTGTTGTGTTTTAGATTTGTGATTTAATCTTGTATAGAGTGATATAGATAGCTGTATACTCAATACGCCCTAAATTGCATGACATTAGATTAGGTTTAGATCTGTGTGAATATTTCAGATGTGTTTTCATGACATAAATCCGCAGGTTGGTTACATTTCTACGTCTATATGTGTTAAACGGACGAATAATAAATAACATGGCACTAATTGTCTACGTTGGTTCATCTCTGTCATTCATCCATCACTATTTGAAAACAGTATCATTTAATGCTGATTTATGATTTAAATCCCACGTGATTTTTCCCTAACAGTGCTCAGGTATTTGTGTAAAGAACCCAAAATAGATGATGCAACTCAAGAACCAGAAAACTGCAAGGACCGGTTGGCTTGGGGTGGGTCAGCTGTGTACATGTTTCACTATTTGAAATGTGGCTATTTTAGTGTGTAAATAAACATTTTATCAATAATATAACTATAGAAAGTATTATATAAATTATAAAGTTTCATTATATATACATATATATATATATATATATATAATTTAGTATAATTTACATTTTTATAACTTTATAATAATGTAATACAATATTGTCATTTTATTTATTGTAACATTATATAGACTATTTTGTTAATTATAATTTTAAAGTATAATTATATATTATACACTAATGTAATAATTATGCTGTGATTTTTGTATATTTTATGTATTGTTATATTTATTTATAATTTTAATGTTTAATATGTTATAACAATTGTTATTTAATTATAATCATTATGCATTTATTACTATATATATATATATATATATATATACATTTGAGGGGGTGTTTTTTATTGTAACTTTTCTAAATTTGAGGAATATTTGAATTTTTGTATTTTTTGTTCTTCTGTCATTTGTCATAATATTTTTTTTTAATGTTTAACAGTTTTGTTTGTATAAAATATTTGTTTGCATATTTTCATTATTGCAACACAACACACATAATATATATACTTTTGGCAAAAAGAAGAAAGTGTACACAAAATTACATTTTTATGGAAGCACTTATTTTACAAAATAATTATTCTAAATTCAATAAAAGAATTAGTGTTATTTTAGGATTATTTATATACTATTATAGTTTTAATATTTTGCGTTAGCTTTTATATTTTTAGGTTTCATTTTAATTGTCTTAAATTGTTTTAAAATGCTTTAGTCATTTTTATTAGTTTATTTATTTTTTTTATTCTAAATTGT